>JAABKJ010000372.1:0-51385 GCA_011634705.1 Andricus grossulariae | reverse complement strand
CCCCCCCACCCTAACGTGACTTCACAAATCGTTAACACGGACCCCCCCCCACCTCGTTTTTTGGTTATTCATCACTTGAGATCTGTCAGGTTATAAAATATGACATACTTTATTATGGAACATTTTATTTATACAGGGTGTCGTAAAGTCCGCGTTACACAGACAAATGACAGATTCCTTGAGAAATTCTAAGATATTTTTTCCTTTCCCATGTTTCAAAGAAATCAATATTCAAAAATTTATTAGCGATTGAAGATGATTGATGACAGTGAACCGCGGCGCTTGATGTGCGCCGTAACGTCCTTAGCGACGTTAGCTTAGCTCACGGTACTAAGCGACAAAGGAAAAATTATCTTAGAACTTCGCGAGGAATCTGTTAATTCTTTTTGTAACGCGGACTTTGTGACACCCTATATATCCATCTTTACTTGCTCTGTGATCACGTATTATTTGAATAATACTATTATATTCGTATCACAACTGTTTTATATTTGAATTTGGTCATATTATTTGGAATGGATTGTATGGCTGGCATATCGTATTTTGGATTCTCAGACTTGTATTCTACATCAGTGTAGTGAAAATATTAAATTCAGCCCCATGCATCGCCTCCACTTTTGTGTTCTCTTACGATCCGGTGGGGAAATGTCAGTGAAACTAATCCAACAGATGGCACCCCGATCAGGTGGTTTGGCTTTTGCATTGAATTGCATTAAGAAAAAGTAAAATAATTAAAAACTTAATGCTGTTTACCAATAAACAGAAAAATATATATGAAAAAATAAGAGTAACCATGACTAATAATTCTAAGAAAGAAAAAATCATGAAAATATGTAGTTTAATGTGAGTAAAGTTTAACTTTGAGATGCAGTTTGAAAGAAGTTCGAATTTTATATTTCTATGATCTATTTTGCCAATCTTATTGATTTTATTATTTTTTAGAGTTTAAAAAAATTATTTGTTGTTAAAATTATTAATGTAGCTACATTTTTTTAAATCTTAAATTGTATTTGAACATTTTTAAGAAATTCTAAATATATTTTAAAATAATTCGAATTTTTCCTAAATTTTCTATAAAATGGGGCTAAATTAAAAACATTTCCTTAAAATATTCCAGATTCTACCTTGAAAATTTTGAAAATGTTCATAAATTGTTCAAAAATGTTCTCTTAAAATTATTTTTCAAATTGAAAAATCATTTTCAATTTTCCCAGGATTTTTAAGAAAATGTTTTTATTCTTTCGAAGCCTTTCACAATTTTTAAAAGCTGCTACATTTTTTGCTCAAAATCTGCAAAAATATACGTTTTTTTTTAAATTAGGCCGTCGCTATTTGCACCGAAATTTCGGTACGAATAGCCGGTTTTTTTCGGTACATACACTTTGTTTAAATTATTTGAAATCATTTTCAAGTGTTCAATTGTTATTTATATATCAAAATTCAATAATTTAACTTATAAATTAAATATTTTTTTAATTGAACAATTAAAATTGCAAGGTTTAAAGTTTAAAAGCTCTGCTTTGAAATTTTAACAATTTAAGGCTTTCGAGTTTAACCAATTCAGTTTCAAATTGTTTACTTTTGAGAATTTGGTTTGAAATTAGTCGCCTTAAATGAACAGTCACACCCAGGAAAAAAGAACCGATTCAAAAATTTCTGTTTGAATCGGAACATTTAAGAATGGGGATTCACGCGAATTGCAGTCTATCGGCTTGTAAAAATTTTAATCGGTCAACTGAGTAGGCAGCAGTGAATCGGTGAATTCGGATTTAATAGATTGTTCGTTCTATGGAGTCGAATCGGACCGACTTTCCTCAAATGTTTCCAAGAAGCGTTTTATAATTAATTGCACGGGCATATGAATCGGTTGAAATCTCTCTAAAACAGTGTATGGTGGATGTTGTATCAAATAGGAAACGTAAGATTGTCATTTGCTGTCAATGAAACGGCGAAGTCTAGTTTTATTCAGTGAATACTAAAAGGCAGATTAGATTTATAATCATTTGAATGGAAGTGAATCGGTAGTGGTAGTGGATAGAGGATTTAAATAAGAAAATGTTGGCAATTTAAATTATTAAAATATAATTATCATTACACAAATATAAGTAATTATTGTTGATATTGATTGCGTATATTATAAGTTAATAAGAAAGATCACTTTATAATAAAGTCTGCAATATCAGCTGAGATATTGAAAACAGGGCACGAAAAGGCAATGGCATTCGGTCGTTGGTGTCAGCTAGTGTGGTGCTCCAAGAGCCAAGGAATCCTGACGGCTGCTTTGTGTTTCTTTGTCGATATCTCGAGAATTCATTTCGTGTGGTGTGATTTTTAACATTACATTGAGTTAAACTTTCTAGTGGAGAATTAATTAAGTGTTCTTCGACGTGAAATCGTGGGCTTTTATGAAAATAAGGACACTATGTTCAGCTCGGCGTCACTTAGCGATCTCGAACAAAAAGCGTCGTGTTCCTTGCCCTTCATGAAATTGCATAATTATCAACAGGAATGAATGCTCGAGGATTCGATAGAATAAAATAGTGGATTATGGTATAAAATTCGAGAGGATTTTATACAAATTCTTATTTTTCACAGGTATAACCTACTGTATGTTTCGTCTGATTCACGCGGCCCTTTTCCAATCTGAAACATCAATTTAGGTAACCAATCGGTCGCAATCGGCAATTACCTTTTAAGAATGCCGATTCAAATAATTTTTACTGCCACTTCAAATGCATCCAATCGATCTTTTTTTCCTGAGCATTGAATGGGTCAAAAATGAAACACTTTAGACTGAAACAATATTTTCAATTTATTAAAAGCATTTAATTATATGTGCTTGAAGTTCAGAACGTTCAAATGAACGAAATTTTTTAGTGATGACTTTTAAACTAGAAGCAGTGCTAAAATACTAATTTATTTGCATTGCAAATTACTGATTACAAAGGAAACTTATATTCCAATATTTAAAATTGTAGTTGAAGCCGTATTTGTAGATAAAATAGAATAGGGAAAAAATATTTCGTTCATTTGAACGTTCAGAACTTCAGGTACATTTTAATTATGAAGTTATTTTTAATTTGAAAATAGTTCATAAAGTTTCAATCGGACGTTTACATTTTTTAACGACTGTGTCTTAAAAATTGAAACAGTTTAATTTTTAACGTTAAAGTCGGGAAATCCTGAGATTTTTAACGGATTTAGAACCGCTCTGTCAAATAAATTATTGTTCACTTTTCAATACCTAAAGTACAGTTCAATTAAAAAAATATATTTATTTATATTTATACTTTATCAAATAAAAATGTTTTTTTTTTTCAATCAAAAATTGGATTTTGAAATTCTTTAACCCTCGGGTTGGCGTTTACTAGGCGAAGTAGATCGCCGGCGGGTTTTATGTAGTGCCGCCCACACGGAATCGACAACTTGTTCCATAATAGGAATGTTTATTTGTAGTTTTGCACAAAATTAACATACAATATAATTTAGCATTAGAGAATAATCATGATTTTTGATCGGAAAGCGGCATGGAATGCCACCCGCCAGTACCCGAGGGTTAAATAAAAAATGTACGCTTAAAAATAAAAACCGAAAATGGAAATTTTTAAAATCCGTTTGGTCCCATCAGGTCAGGGTCAAGGGCAGTTCAAGGTCAAACCTACAAAATTCATCGCTAACCAAATAAGTCAGGTTACCTATAGGTTTTTCGGATCGCTGAATTCGAATCCGTTGTCAAGGTCACTTCAAGGTGAAACTTACCAAATTCATCGCTAACCAATTAAGTCAGGGTACCTATAGGTTTTCGGGGTCACTGAATGCGAATCCGTTGTCCGTTTGGTCTCATCAGTTCAGGATTAAGGTCAATTCAAGGTCAAACCTACAAAATTCATCGCTCACCAAGTAAATCAGGGTACCTATAGGTTTTCGGGGTCGTTGAATTCAAATCCGTTGTCTGTTTGGTTTGACCTTGAATTGACCCTGACCTGACGAGACCAAACGGACAACGGATTTGAATTCAGCGACCCAGAAAACCTATACGTACCCTGACTTGATTGGTTAGCAATGAATTTTGTAAGTTTGACCTTGAACTAACCTTGACCCTGACCTGATGAGACCTAACAGACAACGGATTCGAATTAAGCGACCCCGAAAACCTATAGGTAATCTGACTTTAGCGCTGAATTTTGAATTTTGTAGGGTTGACCTTAAATTGACCTCGAATCTGACCTCATTGAACCAAACGGACAACGGATTCGAGTTCAGCGACACCGAAAACCTCTAGGTACACTGACTTATTTGGTTAGCGATGAATTTTGTAGGTTTGACCTTGAATTGACCTTGACCCTGACCTGATGGGTCCAAACGGACAACGGATTTGAATTCAGCGACCCCAAAAACCTATAGGTACCCTGACTTATTTGGTTAGCGATGAATTGTGTAGGTTTGACCTTGAATTGACCTCGACCCTGACCTGGTGGGACCAAACGGACAACGTATTTAAATTCATCGACCTCGAAAACCTACAGGTACCCTGACTTAATTGGTTAGCGATGAATTTTGTAAGCTTGACCTTGAACTGACCTTGACAATAGATTCGAATTCAGCGACCCCGAAAACCTAATGGTACGCTGACTCATTCGGTTAACGATGAATTTTGTAGGGTTGACCTTGAATTGACCTTGACCCTGACCTGATTGGACCAACCGCACAACGGATTTGAATTCAGCGAAACCGAAAACCTACAGGTACCCTGACTTTATTAGTGAGCGATGAATTTTGTAAGTTTGACCTTGAAGTGACCTCGACAACAGATTCAAGTTCAGCGACACCGAAAACCTATAGGTACCCTGACTTATTTGGTTAGCGATGAATTTTGTAGGGTTGACCTTGAATTGACCTTGACTCTGACCTGATGGGACCAAATGGACAACGGATTCGAATTCAGCAACCCCGAAAATATAAGACCCACCTAGTCTGGTCTGTGTTGCAAGGGTTTAGATTTTGTGCTCCTGTGTTATTTATTTTTATTTAATTTGAAAAGTAAATATAGTTACATAATTTAGAGGTAATAAATAATTAATAGTGAACATATGCTCTTTCTATGAGTGGAAAAATTGTCAGCATTGATTCTGATTCTTTTTAAAAATATCAACAGATCTTTAATTTTCATAAAATACAAATATTATTAAAAATCGCGTATCTTGGGACACTTGAGAATTTAACAGGATAATAGTAAATCCGCCACTCACAAGAGTTCAGAGTATCGATCAAATAACGGTTGAGTACAGAGGAATGAGAAATGAAACGGGTATACCACAAATTCCATCGTGATCTTCAAACGAACCAAAATAAGCTACAAATATCTACTTGTAGGAAAAATTGTTATTTAATTTTTTCAAATACAAAGTGATATGTATATTATTTTTAAATATAATCTTTCAAAACTGTACGATTATACAGGAAATATATACAAATCTGATCTTAAAATATTGGGGCAGTTCTAAATTTTATTATTTTAAAACTAAAAATTACAAGTTTACAATTGAACTATTTTAGATGTAAAAGTTTGCTTGCGTACAATTTCAAATGAGGGAAAAACTCGGGACTTTAAAATTAGACGATATTATGAGATAAAGCATTCAAAATGGAACAATATACATTTATTAGCCTTTAAAAATGGTGTAAACTAATATCCATTATAGCGCTCGAAATTAGATTATCTAGGGGAGAGTCCGGCAGTACCGTCACCTTAAGGTTTACTTATGTTAGAATTAAAAAAAAATATCTCAACTTACATGTTAAATACTCTCTGTTATGTATTAAGGAGCTCATAAGCTACAAATAAAAACAATAAAACATCGTTATATTGAATAATAATTAACTTTATTAATAAAATTTTAAAGTAAAGAAAAATTAATCCTAAAAAAATTAGTCTCCAGTACCGGCCAGTAAAAATATCATCAGTTAAATAGGGCAATAATCACAAATATATTGATTTGAGAGCACCTGTATGTTTGCACAAACGTCATGAACCCAAATTTTGCAACTGGGCTTCTCTTCATAATGTAGCTATGAGCAAGTAAATATAGTCAGTAATCAACTCTTGATAGTGGACGGTACTGGAGGAAAATTTTGTGGCCGGTACTGTAGGAAACGGATTATATTATTATTCACAATAGTGGCAAATAATGGACGCGCAAAGGGTTATCAAACCATATTTTTTTTAAAGCTACATAATTTATCAATACATTACAGGTTTTACTTTATTGTAACTCATCCGCAAAATTTCAGAAATCACTAATGCAATTTTCGTTGTGTAACTTACGCCCACGATGCGCACTAGTAATCTTTGAACTGGCAGTCAACCAGTCGCGACAGTTTAGCCTCGAGGGGGACAGATACTCGTGATCACGTAGTAAGCAAACGGCCAAGGCTTTCTCAGTGTTATTTGTTATAGAATTCTAGAAATTACAACTGGCCGTTACTGAATGCTGGCCGGTACTGTAGGACTTTCCCGTATTTCTCATCTCTTCTCGCTAACAGAAATTTTAAGTAAATAAACACTGCTGCTTTAAATTCGATGCGATTATGTAGGTTATATGGCATAATCGTTTATGTACATAAACCTGCATATTCATTTTGAAGCATGCAATTTATCAATAAATGCAATTATTCCTGGCTGTTGTTCTTTGATTAGGGGTCAGCAATATCCCTGTTTACCCTACAACCTCTTTTACAATTCCTGATGTAGTTTACAACTGTATGCAAAATGGATAGTTAGCCTCGATTGAGTTCAACCCGAAGGAGCTGGCTCACCTAATTTTATTTTCTGTTACCGTTACCGGAGTGCCTATTCGCCCAGAATACAGGGCGAATATCCCACTCATCCCAGAATGGCTAGCCGCACAGAATTCTGGATTATAAGGAACCTGCACACAACGTAAGGGCTATTCGTTCAGACATTTTACACGAATAGAATATTTACTTTGAATTAAATTTTTGTACCTGATTGTCCCAAAATTCGCGTCACTTCGTAACAAGGTGGCTAATCTAAAACGCAATAATAATTTTGTATAAAGGAACTCATTAAATATCCTTTATACCGCTCGACTTCCGAGGCCTGTACAGTAGGGTGGTCCAAAAACGCATTAGAAATTGTTTTTCTCGATTTTTCATGCATATCGCCCTAAAATCGTTAGAACTCACAAAAAACCTAATGTGCTTTTTTAAAATTATATTTAGAGGTTCCACAAGACCCGTAAAGTTTAAGACGTATTTCCCATAAGAAAAAGGACGAGCTATTGCGCAGGCGTTCAGCAGAAATTTTATTAAAAGTTACTTCTAAATTACCTTAATCTTCCAAAAATGACCATAAATTTCCACAAACTTCATAAATTTCTCTGAATACCACAAGTTTCCACAAATTTGATAAATCTCCATAAATGAAGGGTCCCGGAGCATAAAGGCGCTACTGTCAAAACTCGAATTTTCCAGGAGACACAAAAAACTATTTAACTTGAATGCACTTGATTTTTTTTTAAACAAAAAAATGCTTTCGTGATATAACTTAGCTTTATCGAACCATGAAAGGAAGATTCAGAATGAAGTGACCACCACCGAGAAACGATCATGTCCAAGGTACGGCAGATCCCAGAGAAGACCGATTTTGACTCAGAAAGAGTTGCTTCATTTTTACAGATTTTAGTTTAAAAACAAGAAATAGCTTTAGAGCTATTATTTAGCTCTATCGAATCAAACAAGAAGTGCTTACAAAGAAGCAACCATCTGAAAAAATACCCTTGCCGAATAACGACACGTCCCAAAAACGGTGGACCCAATACAGAAAAAGCTACATAACTTTATTATTATCGAATGTAAAAAAGCAATAATTTTTTAACTATTACTTAGCTCTATCAAATTGTGGAAAGAACAGGCAAAAAGATGTTATTTATTTATGAAAAGCATACCAAACATAGGTTTTAACTCACATCTAAATCGAACTGGACCATAATCTTCTGCAGAGATATGCGTTAGATCAAAATAATCAGTTTAATCCAATAAAACACATTTTCAGAAGTTGTTATGTGATAGAATGTTCCATAACTTTGACACATTATGGTATTTTATGGTAATTTACGGACATTTGGGAAATTCATGGTAACTTTTAATAACTTTGATAACAGTTCTCCTGAATGCATGAATTTTGCTTTAAATTTTGGTTGCATGCATTATCTACGAGATATCTATCTAGAGATTATCTATCTCGTAACTAGAGATGTTGTTATCAAGAAAAACTGAAAGACATGCTTTTGAACAAAAAATTTAAACAAATTTTTTTTTTGATTTTTTGAGTCCCAGCTTACATTCTTTTGGGGGTTTTTTGAATGGCATAAAAAAAGCCTATAAATTACACGCTACAATTAAAAATGATTTTAACCGTAGAATTCATTCAACCAACATTAAAGTTTCGCTTAGTTTCATAAAAATCTTCAGAACCCCTGTATTCTGATATTCAGGAAATGGATCGACTCTGGTCTTAAAATAGTCGCAATGCGTGCGAGAAAAAAAAACAGAACAAAAGTCAGGAGTTGGGTTGAGCTTAGTCGAGGCTACCCGAGTCAAAATGTTGGCCCTACTTTAGCCCTGCATTATTCCATTTAAGGCCTTCTTACGTCCTGACGACTTACGTGCTTTTCTCGTATTTATATGATTTAATTATTCTATTTAATTACATATTTATTATAACTAGTTGATTCACTTAATTCGAAAAAAGTCAATACAAATGTGAAATTAGTTACTATCTTCTGTTCTGTTTTTTTATGGGGAAATACTTATGGCACATTATTCATCAGCGCGATTTTGAGTATTCGAACCATAACATGAAAATAGAAATTTGTAGTATTTTTCGGAAAATGTACCAAAAAAATTATTTTTAGCTGCAGATTTGAGTAATTTCACATTTTTGTTAGAAAAAATTATATATATATATATATATACACACATATATTCTACTAGAAATTGGGTTTGAGATTGTTAATTATTGTGAATCACAGTAATATTCAATGATGTAGGTTCTGAAGAGTTTTTTTAGGGGAATAATAAAAAAGTCCTTCTTTAAAATTATCTAAAAATTTCATCCTCATTCATTTTTTATTTCATAAATAATGGCACCTTTGACAAGCCAGCGTTAAAAAAGCATTAAGTGGGCTTTAAACAAAATCTAATTAATTTTTTATAGAATTTTGCAATTTTCTTTACAACGCCAATTTTATGATAAGCATTTATTCATTCAAATTTCATTTGCGAGGATTAAAGTATACTTTTCACTCATATTGTACTTTGTGTAGTTGTACACTTCAAATTTTTTGGTTCATAATAATATAATTTATGATGACAAAAACTATTGTTTCGATTGCCCTTTTGTTTCCGAGAAAATAATAATCTAGAATAGTTTTTCAGGTACAGAGCTCGAAATCTTATAAGGTGAGAAGTAACGTCACACGAGAAGATGAAATTTTACTCCTGGACAAACAGGCGGACATCAAAAGTATAGGGCTAATTTTATAGTCTGATTATATTTTCATGAGAAACAGCATTTCTGTTTTACAACAATTTTTAATTGACACCCATTAAAACCAATTGCAAGAATTAGTGAACTGATAAAAAGAATTTCAAAAGTGATCAATCTAATCTCTGAGTAATAAAGTTTATTCTAAAAATTGTGGTAAAGAGACAATATTGTTTTTAATGAAAATATAACCAGATCATAAAACATATCCCCATACTTTTGTTGTACATGTGTTTGTCCGGAGGCTAATAGCCATGTGACGTCACTTTTCGTTTAGAGGATTTCGAGGGCTACAGCAAGGCCTAAAGAGACGACTTAGGAGGAGCTATGGAGGGCTAAATTTTAATTGAATTAGGCCCTCTTTTAGTCCTGAAAGTGGGAAAAATGGACATTTGTGCCACTTTGTAGGACTGAAAGAGGGCCTAATATAATACAAATTAAGGCCTCTACAAGCCCTCTTAAGACCTATTAAGTCGTACAATTCAGAGGTATAAAAGAGGGCTAAAATTTCGACTAACTTAAACTAACGTACGTTACTTTACATTACAGTTACCCAAAAATTGTAATGCGTTAGCGTTACCATTATTGAAAAAGGGTAACGTTCCGGGTAACGCGTTACTTTTGAACACTGCTGTCAACCTCACCTTTTGCATTTTCGTTTTGGTAAATTGAAGAAGTTTCATTTATTCACCGGCGGTTCGTCGTTTCTTATTTTGTGAATTCACTGATTCAGTCTTATAGAGTTTAAACTTAAATTCGCTGGTACGTTCGGGACAGATGTCTTTACAATTTGAAGACAGGACTCTGTACCGGTAACACCTGCTACATCGAAACGACGAATTAAATTCAGGTTCCCGCCGGAAGAATAAGAGGTAATTGAGCCGGGAGCCACATGCAATTCTATCGATTACCAATTCGCTTTGTTGCACATTCAGCAGCTCTGTGCGTACAGCTGCTTTCAAGAGTGTTCCCTTTTCAGGAGAAATTTATTTTTTGATGAATATTGCACTTTTCGCAAGTCATAATCCATGTAATTTATTTAATCTTTAATCTTTAATCATTTTCTTAACCATACGTACTTACATATTCATATTTATCCTTGAACGTTTCGTTGGTTGGACAGTCAAAATTTCCAATAGGGGAGAAGCGGTTACTGTGGCGTGCATAATATGTATCAATCGATAGAGAGAAAAAAATAATCGATAATGTAATGGGAAAATATGTATTTCTAGATAGGCCTTTCTGGTCCTAATCAGGTGCTGGATAGCTCGTCAGTGCCAACACATTTTCTCAGCGTGTCATTCAAATATTTGTTTGTACATTTCCAAAAAGAGGTAAGCTATTTAAAATGATCTAAAATGAAAAATTAACTTTAAAGAAATAAATTTTGTCCATATCATTGTCAGTATTTTCGGGCCCTAAACGGGTGCTGGCGAGCCCGTTAGGATAAAAAATTTTTCTAGCTTTTGAAACCAAATTTTTTTTTGCGCATTCCCAAAAATATTCCGGGTGTTTGAAAGCATAAAAAATGACAAATGTACATTGAATACAAAAAAAAAGTTTCTCAAAATCTAGACAGTCTTTCAGTCTTTAATCTTAGAAATTTAAATCTTTCACATTTTTTAACATATTTCAAAATACCTTGAAATATTGGAAATCTCTTCAAATCTTCAAAATCCTTTGAAATTTCTCAATTTTTGTGAATAAATCCTTTGAAATTTTATTTAAATATTATAGAATCCTTCGAAATGCCGAGAAGTTACATGAAATCCAATAATATTTCTTGATAATTCTTAAAAAATTTGTTATCTCTTCATACTTCCTTGGAAATCCATTAAAATTACTAAAATCCTTGGAAATCTGCAAAAAAAAACTTGAAAATCTCTTTGAAATTTCTTGGAATCTTTAAAGATATTCTAAAACCTTGTAGATTCTGTAAAAAAATTCCAAATCTTCCGGAATTTTTTTCAGGGGAATGGAATTATTTTTTATTCCTTCAAATCCTTGAAAAATCCTTGACATTTCTTAAATCCTTTAAAATCTTTTGAAGTCGCTAAAAATTTTGTAAAGCTCCTGATAATTCCATGGAATCTTTTAAATTATCCTAAAATGTCTTAAATCGCTTGAAAGTTCTGAAAATCTATTGAAATACTTCGGAATCTTTCAAAATATCCTAAAATCAAAATTCCTCAATTCTTGTGAATAAATTCATTGAAATTTCATTCAAATAATGTGAAATTTCTTGGAAGACTTGGAATCCTTAAAGATAATCTGATATATTTTTAATATTTTTAAATCTTTCAAATGCCCTTAAATTTTTTTAAATTTTTTGAAAATTCCTTGGAATCTTTTTAAATACCCTAAAAATTTTTAATTCCTTTGAAATCTCCCGAAAGATATTAAGATTTCTTGGAGTTTTTAAAATTTCTAAAGTCCTTAAAATTCTTTGAAATCTTATTTAAAAAATTCGAATTTTTAAATTTAATTCATGGAAATGCTTTGAAATCGCTGAATTCTTGCGAATAAATCCTTCGAAATCTTATTCAAATATTACAAAATGTCTTGAAATCCCGAAAAGTTACATAAAATATTATTATATTCCTTGACACATCCTTGGAAATCACTTTGAATTACTGAAATCCTTCGAAATCTGGGAAAATCCTTAATTTTTTTTTTTAAATTCCTTGGAATCTTTAACAATATCTCAAAACCTTATAGATCCTTTAAAATTCTTCCAAAATTATTTTCAAAAAAATATATTTTTGTTAATTTCTTAAAATCCTTGGAAATTACTTGATATTTTTTAAATCCTCCAAAAAATTTTTGAATCGCTTGAAATTTTGTAAAACTATCTTTAAATTTTTTTAAATCTTTAAATTTTTTTTAAATTCTTGGAAATACGTTAAAATGTTTGAAAATATTTTAAATCGCTCAATTTTTTTGAATAAATTCTTTAAAACTTTTTGTTTTGTAACCGATTGGAGATCTTTTATGATTAAACGCCGATAATATGTACAGAATTTTGACCCCCCAGTGGTTGCATCGCTTATTTTTTGTAAAGGTAAACATTTTTGTTGTTGAAATTTTTGCTTCACAAAAATTGTAAAAATAATCAAATATTTACAAAAAGAATTTTATTTTAAAGAAAATTAAATTCTGAAGTTTACGTGTTTCAGGGTTCTTCACAAATGTACATTTCAAGAGGGTAAACTATCCCTTATTAGTATTTTTCACTTTTCTTTGAAACATCATTTGTACTTGAATCTAAAGTAAGTGTATTTACATGTGTTAAATTAAAATAATTTTGATATTTAAGTACAAACACAAATATAGTGGTTATCGCATTTTGGGGGTTAAACTACCCCTGAAATTCACCCTTTAAAATTTTTCTTCAGAATTCCTCTTTTATTATGCATTTTTTTCCAGTTGGCCACAGTTTATTAGCAAATAATTATTTAATGAATTTCAGTATTTTTTTAGAGAAAAATTAAAAAAAAAACTTTTTAACCCTGATAAAAAATGGGACGCTACCCCTGAAGTTTGGAATGTTGTATTTAATATCATCGTTCGATAGTAAACGATCGCCAAACTGTGTTTGAAAAAAATTTGCATAATAAAAGAGGAATTCTGAAAAACTTTTGAAGGGTGAATTCCAGGGGTACTGGATTGTTTTGGCAATTTTGACAGAGAAAAAATCCGAAAAAAAATCATTTTTACCTCTATATAAAATAAGGGAGGCAACCCTTGGAAATTAAAATGCTGTATATAATATCGGAGCTTATTAAGACACAATCTCCAATTGATTTCTAAAAAATATTTTGCATAGAAACAGAGATATCGTGAAAACATTATTTTTGGGGGTAATCTTTGGGGGTACTTTTCACAACTTTAAAATATTTATCGGCTGAAAATTGAATATACATTTTTCGTATTTTTTTGCCGTTTACAACATAGCGAAGTTTCATTGAAATCGGTGACTGACACTTCGATACCCTCCCTTTAAGATGACCCACATATCAAGAGCATATTTCATTTTCTTCAGAACTTGCTTGAATCCTTTTTCTAAGTTTTTATTTGTTTTGGAATTTTTATAGAGTATGTACGCTGATATGGATCGATATAAAAAGTTTGTTACGGTGGAGGAACGTAAGTTTTATGCAAGGGTTCCATAACTTTGTTATAAAAAGCTCTACTTGTTTTGTTATTGTAAACTCATAAAACTAGGAACTTTTTTCACTGATCAGGAATTTTTTTGATTTTTGCAAATTGCAGTTTTCAATTCAAAATCATTAACAAATTCATAGTAAAACAGAATATTTAAAGAAAATATATATAGCAGTGTTTTTAGTTTTTCAAACAAAACAATTCTGATTCATGGTGAAATAATTTGATAAATTATAGTATTTTTTCTACAACTTAGCTTCAGTTGCGGAAAAAATGAACATTATTTTTCGTCAGAAATTACATTAAAATATAATTTCTACGATTTTTCACTCTCTGAATTGGAATCAATGAAAAGTCACTGAATCAAATCAGCAGAGTATATGTAATTTTTATTTAAAATTTACGAAATTGTACGGTACTGCTTGTAATTTCTGCCTTAATTTTACGCAAAGTGTTTTGGATATTTTATTCAGTAGACTTTAAAAAAAATTCAGGGAAATTCAAAAAAAGTTGAGCATTTTAGACAATGAGAATTTTGAAAACAATAAAATTGTCAAACTGTTTAAAATATATTTTTTTACTTGAGGGTATCCCAGATGAGTATGGTAAATATTAAACTAAGAGATAAAAGATTGAATTTGTGATGGATATGAATTTTACAGAATGCTAACGATAATTTGATTTGAGTTGAAAATTCAAGTGCTTAGTTAAAAATGCATGTATTTTCTTGATAATTCTTCTTTTTCGGTAGAAAATGAACGTTCTTAGTAAAAAATCTACTTTTTAATTGAAAATTTAACAACTTGGTTAAATTTCAAACCATTTTCTCGAAAATAAATTTTTTTGGTTGAAGATTCATAATTTTATACGAAAATTCCTCTCTTTGGTTGACAATTGAACTATTTTGCTAAAAATTCGATTTTTTTTTGCTTGAGAGATAATTTTCTTTACTGAAAATGTATATGTTCAATTTTTGATTGATAATTGCAATTTTTCAAATGGAAAATCGATCTTTTTCTGGTTGAAAATTCGTCTTTATCAGATTAGAAGCTTTTTTGGTTGAAGTATCACCTATTACATGTTTAGTTGACAATTCAATTATTTGGTCGTAAATTAACATTCTTGTTGAAAATGCATATTTTCCGGTTGGAAATTCAACTGTTTTGTAGAAAATTATTTTTTTTTGTAGGCTGAAAAATTCAACAATTTGGTATAGTATTAAACTATTTGGTTGAAAATTAACATCTTTGTTGAAAATTCATATTTTCAGGTGAAAAATTCTACTTTTTTGCACAAATTTCTTCTTTTTGACTTGTTAAAAATGCAAATATTTTTTTTTAATTTTTGTTGAAAAACTCAACTTCTTGGTTAAAAGTTAAACTACTTTGTCAATAGTTTATTTTTTGGTTAAAAATTTATCTCTTTGGTCGAAAATTCAAATATTTTGTTGAAAATTCGCTTTATTTATGGTTAAAAACTATTTTTTTTAAACTGAAAATGTAACTATTCCACTTTTGGTCGAAAATTTATCTTCTTCAGTTTACAATTCAACTATCTAGTTAAAAATTAATCTTTTTAAGTGAAAAATTCATGTATATTGTTGATAATTCGTTTTTTCTTGGTATAAACTTAATATTCTTGGTCAAAAAATCAACTTTTTGGTTGAAAATTCAACTACGTGGTTGAATGTTAAATCCTTTTCTTCAAAATATTTTTTTTTTGTTGAAGATTCATTATTATAAATGAAAATTTATCTCTTTATTTGAAAATTGAACTATTTTACTAAAAATTTCTTTTTTTTTTTAGTAGAAAATTAATTTTTTTCACTGAAAATGTAACTGTTCCATTTTGGATTAAAAATTGAAATTCATTGAATTGAAAAATGATTTTTTCTCGTTGAGCATTCGTCTTTTTCAAATTAAAATCTTTTATGGTTAAAATGTCAACTATTACATGTTTAGTTAAAAATTCAACTATTTCTTTGAAAATGAACTTCGTTGTCGAAAATTCATATTTTAGGGTTAAACATTCAACTCTTTTGTAGAAATTTCTTCTTTTTGGCTTGAAAATTCAAAAATTTGGTAGAAAATCGAATTATTTGGTTGAAAATAAGCTTCTTTGTAAAAAATTAGGATTTTTGATTAAAAATATAACTATTTTGGGCAAAATTTAACTATTTATTTAAAAATTCGACTATTTTGTGAAACATTCTCCTTTTTTAATTGAATTCAACTGTTTCAAAATTCGTTTTCTTATTGCTGTTGTTAAAAATTAATTTTTCAAACTGAAAATTTATCTATTTCATGTTTGGTTGAAAATTTATCATTTGTATTTTGAAATTGAACTATTTTGTTGGAAATTCGTCATTCTTAATTGAAAATTAATTTTCTCATCAAAAATTTGTTTTCGGTTTAAATGTAAACTTTTTTCTATAACATTCGAATTTTTAGCTTGAATTTGTTAAAATTTGGTTGAAAATTCGTCTACTTGAGTAGAAAATTAATCTTATTTGTTAATAATCCATCTATCAAGTTGAAGATTAAACTAATTTTTAAAAAATTCGTCTTTTTTTAATTGCATTCAACTAGCTGATAATTCGTTGTTTTTTTTGTTGAAAAGTAATTTTGTAAACTGAAAATTTAACTGTTCCATTTTTGGTTGAAAGCTTATATTTTTTAGTTGAAAATTCAACTGTTTGGGGGAAAATGCATGTTTTTTTGAAAAATTGTATTTTGGTAGAAAATTAATCTCCTTGGTTGAAAATTCAGCTACTGGTGAAAAAAACTATACTCTTGAAGCTTCAATTATTTTCTTGAACCTCCAATTATTTTTTTGTAGCTTCAATTATTTTGTTGAAAATTCAGTTATGAAAATGAACTTCATTCTCAATCATTGTACTTTTTGACTTAAAAATAAATCTTTCTTCTGAAAATTCGTTTTTTTGGCTTGAAAATTCAACTATTTGGCTGAAAATGAAACTACTACATTTTTTTATTTCGATAACATTGGTCTTTAAAGTCTCCACACAGCGTGTTTTTCCCTTTCCTGAAATTATAACAAAAATTTGAATTAGTTACGCATTGTTATTGTAAATGTAGAAAATTCAAATTAAATAAGGCTTTTCCAGTATGAGACAATAAATTTAGATACGGCTGCGAAGTACTATAGATGAATTCACTATGGGTGTGTTTATTTACGCTTGTTTTATGAGCATTTTGCTTCCTCATATGTATCAAATGAATTTGCTTCCTCATAGAGGGAGTTTTTCCCCTAGTATAAAAATGGATACTTTCGATATTTTTCAAGTTTATGTTTCTGTCTTACCGAAAATCTTATTTTTATAAAATCAGAGAGCCCACCAAAATGTCAATTGATGTGTTCTGTTACAATGAACAACTTTTTAACTTTCTTTAGTGTTATATTCTAAATTAAAACTAAAGTTGTCTTCATAGAAACAATGTAACTTTTTTTTAACTTTCTACGTAGCTATTGATTAATCAAGAATGATCATCAAAAATTCGTCAATAGAACAACCTACGAGACTCGAAGACGCGAACAATGACATCAGATGCAGTACTGTTATATTCCCAATATAAAAAAATCCTCTTATAAACAAGGAAAATAATGTTGTTAGAAGTTCAAAAAGGATATTGGTAGGTTATGATGGGTCATGAAATGTTCCTAATTTGGGCAATCGATGCGTCTCGAAGACGCAGACAAACATGTCAGATACAGTACTGTAGTATTCCTAATATGAACAAAGTTCTTCTCATATAAACAGAATACACAATTTTTTTCAAAATTTCCTAAAGTATTGTTGTATTTTGAATATCAAAAAAAATTTTCTCATATAAACAAGGTTAACTTTCTTTTTTAATCTCTGAACGCAAAAATACTACTTCTGAATGACCGATTTAGCTCAAAATCCTATCAGATCTGGATGTTAGTCGAAGCTACAATTCGTTCAAATTTCATGTTCTCTTTTATTTTTCGAGATATGGTGAACAGAAAAAAGTTACACAAATAGACATTTCAAAAAAATAGTATTTCCTAACTCCTGGGGTCGAATTATATCAAAATATGACAACAAATTATATTTGAAAAAGGTCATTACAAACATCCCTCTATGATGAAGCAATAGTGACGTTTTTTGAAGTGTTAATAAGAGAAGATGTTTTTGGGAAGATAGAATTGAATAAAGACACTGATGTGAAAAGAACGATAGTCCTTATTCCGATGTCATTGGCATATTAACATGTTCCCCTTAGCCTGCGAAGTAGGGTTCTCTATCTAGATTCAGCGGTCTTGAATTAAAGCGAGCATGTGTCGAGCGTACGTATTCACCATTATACCTTCTATGTACATGCGTGGCTGCACATTTCTTGCTCGAAATTGACATAATAACGATCTGAGAAACGACCGTCTTAGTTCGACTGTCATGACTTTCTGTTTATTAAAAACGAAAGAGACAGCGAGTAGCAAAGCGTAAGATGTTGAAAGAATGATAAAAGCAACGATTGTGTTGATTCGCACAGAAATACCTTAATCACCTTACATTTATTTATGTGTGATAATTTGTTTAATCAATCAAATACTTCATCTATTGAAAGATTTGGTTGAAAGATCCCAAAAATTGAGTTTGGTTAATCAAATATTTTGTTGTCTATCTATTAATCATATACTGTTCTTGAACCAAGAAAAATTTTATTGATTGAACTAAATCCTTTTCTGAGTATAAAGTTTTTTGGCACGTAAGTTACACTACAATATCTTATATTTACATTTCAATTATATGTTGCTGAAGTAGATGCAAAGTTTTTTAAATGCCATCTTTTAAACCATAGATGTTTGCCTTTCCGGAAAAAGGCTTTTCTTTATCATTCCTGAAGATGAGAATGAAGTTAATAATTCTTTGACTAATTTCAATTTCAGGATATGAATAGTGTTTCATGTGTCTTTAGATTTGGATGGAATGAAAATATGTAGTAATTTTCCATATTTATACCACAGAGAAAAACACTCTATAGTAGATGAGAGAATATTCAAGAGCGTTCAACTGCATCAGTTTGCAAAAAGTATTAAAGATTGGCGTATTCAAATAAAGCTTATATATTGAATTTACTATAATTACTATATTGAAAAATATTAGGAACTTAGTTAGTTAGCTGTATTAAGCATTTTTATTAGATCTTGTCAAGAGTATGATTTTGACATCTCTATCCATCAATAGATAATCGTTTCTGGTATTGCGCCTGGACATGATAGAATTTTTGATCATTATACAATTTATCATTAGTTTCCCACAATTAAAATAAGTTTGTTGAGTAAATAATAACTAATAATGACATTGTTTTATGATAATTAGTGAAATTAGTACGAGTGTATGTGAGATTTTTAACCTTCATACCATCCAACCTAACTTGTAATGACAGCAGAGTGCTAAATTTCGACATACCATAGTCCTAAGAATGATATTTTTCCTAGTGATTCCCTGAAACAAACAAAAAATGGTGGGCTTCTTAATAATTACAAATTTACAATATTTGCTTAGATCATTATTCATGAAAACTGGAATTTAAAAACTTAAAATGAAAATAAAAAAAGCACAACCTCTAACTTAAAACAACTGCGAGACCATCGCAGAAATGCCAATTTTAACAGTGAATTTTTTCGAGAATTTCAGATTATCTACTGTTCGTTATCTAATGTTAAAAAATTTAATGACACATAAAAAGTCTTCAAATATTTATGAATAATACAGAAAGAACTCTTTGTATCAAATATACATTATTCACTGAACTTTAAACTTTGATTCTAATGAATAAACATGTCACAATAATGTTTCATTCAGATAAAACGTATGAATAAAGACAAGGCGAATTTTTTTCAGTTTAAAAATTAATTTTTTGCTCTCACTCATTAATTAATTATAATATTTCAATGAAACTTTGTGAGACAATACATTGTCCTTGTCGAAATGTTATACTCACAAAACTAATCATCATCTTTTGCTAGTTTTCTAGTTAATTAAGATTAGCTACTGTTAACCGTTATCTACTGTAGAGTACTTTCCCCTATAACAAATGAATATTAACTTGAATTTTATAATGAGCTTATGCGAAAAACTGTTCGAAATATAAATAACATCCGAAATTTATAAATTTGACTAAACTACAAAAACCGTAAATCTTCGCAATGTCATCGTGTCCCACGTTTTTTTCTGGATAGGTAAATTTTTTATGAGGTCAGTATAGGGTAAAAATGTTGGCCGTGAAAACTAATTCGTGCCTGCAAATTCATAGGCTGAACAAATTAAAATTAGGAAAGTAACCTTCAAAAAAAGAATTCCTTTTCATTCATTTATTTTCTTTGTGTCCTACGATAATTTTTTATGTATTGAATGAAGTCAGACTTGAAAAGAATGATAATATTCAAAATGGTCAACGAAAATAGAAAAACATATTTAAAAAAAATATGTATTATTTATCAATAAATGTGAGTTCGATGTTATTTATATATAAAACATTTGAAAATGTATATTCAATTTTTAGCCATTCAATCTCTTCATAACGTTAAAAATTCATCTTTTTTGTTGAAAATTCGTCTATTTTGCTTGAAAGTTCAACTATTTGGTTCTAAATGCAACTGATTGGTTAAAACTAAATTTGTTTGTTGGAAATTCATATTGCTTGGTTGGAAATGTTTTAATGTTAAAAATTCGTCTTTGGGACCAACATTCAACTATTTTGTTCAAAATGCAATATCTTTTGACTTAAAATTTTAGAAATTCAGAAAGTTTCCTATTGAATTCATTATTTACCTATATGAATGCTTTAAAACCATATCTAATTATTATTTCCGAATAAAAAAATATTTCAAATAATTTAAATGAAATCTTTGTCACCAAATTTTAAAACATTTAAATTTCAGGTAAAGGCCTACTTCTATATCTCGTTTGTTATTATTTTAGCACTTATTGTGATCAATATGAAGAGAAAAAAAGGTTTTATGTTCCCCTTTTGTCAAGAATTCTGTTTCCCCTGTTTTCAAGAAATTTCTACTTTTTCTCATTGTTTCGCTTAAATTTGAACTAAATTAATAGATCCCAATAAGAAAATGCAACTATTCTTTGTTAAAAGTCAATTTTGTTGTTGTTTAAAAAGTCTACCATTAAACTTTTGTTTCGAAGTTCATCTCGTTTGCTTAAAAATTAGACTATTTGGTTACAAATTGAATTATTTTGTTGAAACTTCAACTTTGTTAAACATTGTTGAACTTTTTTTTCGCAAAGTTATGTTTTTTAAATATTCATAATTTTAGTTGAAAATTCCTCTCGCTGGTTGCGAATTGATTTTCGTGTGTGAAAATGTAAGTAAGTCATTTTTGGTTGTAAATTGATATTTTAAACTGAAAATTGATCTTTTTTATTTAAAAATTCATGTAAGTTGTTGAAAATTCTCCTTTCTTGGTAGATAATTATCTTCCTGGTTCAAAATTCGTATATTTTGGTTTAATTCAACACTTTTTGGTTTTTGGCTTAAAATTGAGCTTTTTTGTAAAAAAAACTCGTGTTTTTAGCTTAAAAATTCAACTATTTAATAGAACATTAAAATATTTGGATGAAATTTCAATTATTGTTAAAAATTAATTTTTTGGTTGAAAATTCATTATTTTGTAAAAAAATTAACTATTTGGTTGAAAATTAAACTATTCATTTGAAAATTTACCTGTTCCATTTTCGGTTGGAAATTTATCTTTTATAAGTTAAAAATTTAATTATTTGGTAGAAAATTTATGTATTTTGTTGAAAATTCGTCTATTCGGGTAGAAAATTAATCTTGTTGGTTGAAAATTGATCATTTTGGTTGAGGATATATATATTTGGGTAAAAATTCGTCTTTATTAGTTGAAATAAACTGATTGAAAATTTCGCTTTCTTTTGTTCAAAATCGGGGGTTTCTACCAAAAAATTTTAAGATTGTCTTTTTCATTGGAAATAAATCTTTTTAGTCAAAAAACGAACTATTTGCTCGAAAAATCATGTATTTTGTTGAAAATTCGTGTCTTGGTAAAAAATTATTTTTCTTGGTTGAAAATTCATCTATTTTTGGTTGAGGATTCAACTATTTGTTTAAAAATTCATCCCTTTTGTTGAATTCAACTGGTTGATAATTTGTTTTTTCGTTGAAACTTAATTTTTAAAATTTACAGTTTAACTGTTCAATTTTTGGTTGAAAACTAATTTTTTTTGTTGAACAAGCAGCCATTTGGTAAAAAATACAACTATGTTGTTGGAAGCTTAAGTATTTTGTTGAAAATTCAACTATTTATTCAGAGTAATCTTATTTTACTAAGATTGAAATATTTTGTTACAAATTCGTCTATTTGGCTAGAAAATTAATCTTCTTTGTTGAAAATTGATCATTTTGGTTGATGATGTATCTATTTGGTTAAAAATTCGTCTTTTTTAATTGAAATGAACTGATTGAAAATTCGATATCTTTTGTTCAAAATCAGTTTTTTAACCAAAGAATTTTAAGATTGTCTTTTTCATTGAAAATGAATCTTTTTTAGTAAAAAAATAAACTATTTGGTTGACAATTCGTGGTTTGATAACAAATTGTTTATCTTGATTGGAAATTCATCTATATTTTGTTAAGGATCCAATTATTTGGTTAAAAATTCGTCTCTTTTGTTGAATTCAACTGGTTGATAATTTGTTTTTTCATTGAAACTTAATTTTTTTAATTTACAGTTTAACTATTTCATTTTTGGTTAAAAACTAATTTTCTTAGTTGAACATTCAGCTATTTGATAAAAAATGCAACTATTTTGATGGAAGCTTAAGTATTTTGTTAAAAATGCAACTATTTTTTAAAAATAATCTTATTTTACTCAGATTGGAATATTTTGTTACAAATTCGTCTATTTGGCTCGAAAACTAATCTTTTTTGTTGAAAATTCATCTATATTTGATTGAGGATTCAACTTTTTGGAATGTAATTTTTTAAACTGTAAATTTAACTATTTTATTTTTGTTTTGAAAACTTATCTTTTTAGTTAAGCATTCTACCATTGGGTTAAAAATTCATGTATTTGGTAAAAATCAAACTCTTGTTTAAAGTTTGATTATATTGTTGAAAAGTCAACTATTTTGTTTAAAAGTCATCTTTGTTGGTCAAAATTTGAACAATTTGTTCGAAAATTCGTCCTTTTGTATTTAAAATTCATCTTTTATGGTAAAAAAGTAATATTTTTTGTCTCAAAATGAGCTTTATTCTCGAAAAATTAACTTTTCGGGGTGAAAATTCAACTGTCTTCTAAAAATTCGTCTTTTTTGCTTGAAAATTCAACTATTTGGTTGAAAATGCAAGTTAAACTTGAACTTGAAAATGCAATGTGTCAAAAAATATATCACTGGAACTTCAATTAGGTGCAGTTTGATTCAATGAGCATATTTGAGTTTTTAAGAAAATTTGAAGAGTCTATAAAATGGAATATTGCTTGAAATTTTGCTTGTTCGTCGTTGGAAGAAGGTTTTGTTAGTACGCGATTCACGCTTGCAACACCTAAGTACTTGCACATAGGCTTAGAGGTAGACGATCGCGTTTACTATGCGGAGCGTTTCACTTGGAATCGTAAGTACAGAGGAGGGTTTGTATCGTGAAGGTCTATTAGAACTCTATTGCTTCTAAAACACCCCGCTTTATTCAGTCTGTGACCTCAAGAATTGAACGGAGAGAAAAATTTGCATTCGGATAAAAAAATGCATCCAATGTTGAGAACACGTATTTCATACAATTTTTTTTGCAAATAGTTGAAGGGTTGCAGTAAAGAATTAGATAACCAACATTTTGACAGAAACTGGGTTTATTGCATAGACAATTCTTTAAAAATCGAATACACTTTAGCGTATAAGCATTCTTTCAAAATGTCGTTTTTTGATACAAAACTTTTTTGAAACATTTGTTGAAAATTTTAGTTACAATTTAGTTACAATTGTTAAGGTAGTAATACATTTTTTTAACGTTTTAGTATTGACATTTCTTGAAATTTTTTTTGTCAAACATATTTTATTCTGATTTAGCATCCCCATATCTCAAAAGGAAGTTTTCATTCTTGTAACAAATTCAAAATTCGTCATTTAATCGCTATCCAAAGCTAATTTTGAAAACTCATGAAATCATAATCTCAAAATTCTTAGTCAATTTTCTCGGAATTCAATACATTTTCATATCAAACTTTATTTATACGTATTCAAAAACTTAGTACCTTGGAAGATTGATTTTATTTTTGAAATAATAATTTATTTTTTTGTCATTTATTTTATCTTTAAATAATGATTTCAATTTTAAATAATATTTTTCCGTTCTTTTGAAAAATTTCAATTTTGTTAGTTATCTAGTTCTGAGCTATCATATTTTTGGCAAGTTTTCTCATAATTTAGAAAGATAGGATATTTAAAGAGTAAAGTATTATTTCTTTTAAATATTTTAGATTTTAATTATATGGTGTTGGAATTATTCCCAGAAATTTACAAGTCACAAGAGTATTGGAAAAATATGTGAAATTTAGCAACATTCTTTTGGATGCAAGTGAAGTTTATCTGAATTTAAATAAAAACTGTTTCAATGCAAGACACTATTCTGAAATTTGAATAATGACGTTTTAAATTTAGACTAATTTTACTTAAAGTAGAAAACAAACAAGCGCGCTACGTGCGCGATTATGTTTTTTTTTTGTTTCAAGAAATTTTTTAAATAGAATATGAAGTTAATATTATTAAAAAATTATCAACAATTGATATCTGCACTGCAAAATTGTTATATAATATTTTTATATATAATAAAATTATTGCATTTTTGATAAAAACGACCAATTTCCGGCGAAAGACATTAACATTCAAAATTGTAACTTTAGTTTTTGAAGTCAAATGATTTTTGTTTAAAATAATCGATTTCCTGTAAAAAATGTCAGTATATGCTATTATTGATCAAACATTGTAAATATTCTTTGAAATATAATGATTTTAATTTAAAATAACCAATTTCTGGTCACAAGCGTGAACATAAGTTTAAATTGTTCAAAAATGGTCAATCGTCTTTGAAATGCATATATCGATATTCCCGATAAAAACCGCTAGCTTAATCTGCAGTATTGTACCAAAAAAATGTATCTTTTTTAAAATTTATTAATTTTTTACTAAAAATACCGAGTACCGGTATAAAATTCCAACATAATCTAAAATTGTTAAAAACTTATGAATCTTCTTTGAAATGTTCAAAATATAATTTTTTTATTAAAAATACCATTTTCCCACGAAATCACTCAAACAATCCAAAATTGTTAAAATATTCCAAATATAATGCAAATTATAATCGTTTTTTTTTAATGCCAATTCACGATGTTAAACAACAACGTAACCTAAACATGTTCAAAACTTATGAATCTTCTTTGAAATCTAATAACTTTTTAATAAAACCTTAAATTTCCGACGAAAAATACTAACACCGTCCGAAATTGTTTCAGCTTGTAAATTTAATCATTTTGAACAAAAATCAATGGATTTAAATCTCATAATTTTTGTTTTAAAATAACAGTTTTTGGTGTAAAACAATAACTTAACCTTATATTCTTAAAAATTGTGAACCTTTCAAATCAAATTCTTTTTGTTTAAAAATGTCAATTTTTGGTAAGAAAACGCCAGCGAACCCGAAAAACTTAAATTCTTGAAATATTTGAAATCTTTTAAATCTAATAATTTATTATTAAAAATACCCATTTCCGATGTGAAACGATAACATAACCTAAAATTGTTGAAAATTGGGAATCTTGAGAGCGATTTTTGTTTAAAATGCTAATTTAGAGCGGAAAGCATTAACATAAAATATGGATAATATTTTCAATGATTTATTAGATAATTTAAAAGTTTTAATTCAAATGCGCAAGAGTATTTAAAAAACACAAATGTTTTTCAAATTTGCATAAGGGGTTCTATGATGATTTTGATTTTATTTTGATTTAATTTTCAAATTCAAAATATAAAGCAACTTCATGTAATAAAAAACAAATCTGGTTTTTAACAACAATGATAGTGCGATAAAAAATGATTAAAAAGGTAGGGCTTTCCAGCAAATCTTCTTTATTTTTTGCATCGAATTTTGAAAATATGACAAGAAGATTTTCAGGAAAACCCTACGTTTTCATTTTGTTCATATTTAAAAAAAGTTTTTGTTGATAAAAAAAGGCATGCAATCAATTTTGTGCTAGCTAAACCTTTTTAGAGGTAAGGAAAACATTTTTTTGCATATAATCTTTTTTTCTTTAACTGTGCAAGCTATCACAAAAGGGTATTTTGTGTATTTTGCCGCACTTTTCTGGAGGTTTAAACTTCTATATAAAAGTTTCATGTACATTTCGTTGTTTCCTAAAAATTCAAAAATTAGATTTCTTCAAAATAATTTAATTTAATGTGCATAAGACTCAATTGAAACCTATCATTTTTTAGTTACAAGTATCAGAAAATGCAGTATTTTCCAACTCGAAATTCCTCATCTTATGCCTGAATTTTCCAAAGAATTCCTTAAATTTATAAAAAATTTAATTTCATATAAATCTTCTGACACATCGTTCGTAAAAGGCAGAAATTTCGAACAGTATGAATTTCAGAAGCTTTACCTCAAATAAATATTTTTTCCAGTGAAAATACCTAAAATATTGAATTGTTCAATTTAAAATTCTTAAATTTAAAATTGTTCAATTTTGATCGAATTCGTATCCCAAAAGTTTCACATACAGCTGCTGAATTCAATCATGATATTGAAACGAATAGCTTGTGACACTTGTTTCAGACTTTTCTGCCAGCACTGACGCCAAAATCAAATCCATGAAATTTGAATGAAAAATGTGGAACAGGTTTATTTTCGTATTTTCTCCAATAAATATTGTTAAAAAATCCTGAGTCTTCTTCGAAGCATTGCTTTCTTCCGATTTTATTTTCGATTGAAATTGAAATTTATTTTGTTCGACTTAGTAAGGTATATTATATTAGATTAAAATTATATACCAGTACGAACTGAATAATGGGGAAAAAGTTCTGAGTTTTTTTAGTTTTTTTTTTAATAGCAATTTTCGAAACGAGTTTTATGATTAGCATTTTTACCACTTACTTGCTCTTTTTTAGTTGATTAATTAGAACATGTGTTTTTGACGTAGCGATGCAAATTTGATATCCTAAAAGATTATAATATTTCAAGGAATTGAATTGCTTTTCCTATTATTTTACTGGATCCTTCGATGAAATATAATAAAAAAATAAATAAAAAATAATAAAAATGAAAAAATATGAAAAAATTATTCATAGCTTTTTTGTCTATGATAGTTGAAAGCAATAACTATCATGGTTGTATGTTGAATAAATAATAATTTAGGCAAATAAATATAATTAATCCGTAAGCCCCGCCCCCCAACGCCCTATCTTACGTAATTTTGGCCAACTCTTTTGGCAGAAATTTCATCTCTTTGGTTGAAAATCCAACTATTTTTAGTTGAAAGTTAATTATTTTTGGTTGAAAAATCTACTATTATATTCTTGTCAAAAATTAATCTATTTTGGTTTTTATTTGGTCTCTTTTAGTTTAATATTCAACTATTGATTGAATAAATTTAACTACTTAGTTACAAGTCAAATTTTTTTGTTACAAATTAATTTTTTTGGTTAAAAAATTAACTATTTTGTCAAAAATTCGTTTTGTTTGTTATCGATTAACTTTTTTAAGCTGAAAATTGAACTATTCCATTTTGGGTTTAAAATTGATCTTTTTAGTTGAAATTCAACTATTTCGTTGATCTGTTGAAAATTCAACTGTTTGGTTGAAAATTAATTTCTTTTTCAAATTTATCTTTTTTCTTAGAACATTAATATTCTTGGTTACAATTTCATCTCTATGGTTAAAAATTTAACTATCTTCATGAAATTTTTTGTTTGTTTTACAAATTCATTTTTCTTAACTGAAAATGTTGATATGCTAATTAAAGGTTTATCATTTTAGTTAAAAATTCATTTTTTTAGTTGAGAATTTTATTATTACATTTTTGGGGAGAATTCATCTTGTTGGGGTATAAAATTGAACTATGTTGTTAGAAATTAACATGCTTGTTAAAAATTCATATTTGCGGGTTACAAATTAAAAAATTCGCTAAATTTTTTGTTCTTAAGTAAAAAATCTTTCTTCGTAAAAAATTTGTTGAAAATTCGTCTTTTTGGATTGAAAATGTATCTCTTTTAGTAGAAATTTTATCTTCTTTGGCTGTACATGCAACATTTTTTTGTTTGAAAGTGAATTGTTTTTGCTTAAAAAATCTACTTCGCCTGTCTTGGCTTAAAATTGATTTTTTTCAGTTGAAAATTCAACTATTCAGTTGTTAATTTAACTACTTAGTTAAAAATTAAACATTTCAGTAAAAAATTTATCTTTTCCATTTTTTGTGTAAAATTGATCTTTTTAGTTAAAAGTTCAACTACTTGGTTGGAAATTTTGTTCAAAATTATTCTTTTCTCATAGAAAATTAATATTTTTGGTTGAAAGTTAATTCTTTTTAGTTGAAAAGTCTACTATTGTTGAAATTTTTTTCTATCTTGTCTGAATTATAATAATAATTAAAAATTGAACTATTTTGTAAAAAAATCGATGTTTTTAGTTAAAAAATAATTTTCTTCACTTAAAATTTTAATATTCCAGTTAAAGGTTCATCGTTTTAGTTGAAAAAATATCTCTTTGGTTGAAAATCTAAATAGTTTTGTCAAATGTTAATTCTTTTTGGTTCAAAAGTTTACTTATAAATTATTGGTTGAGAATTCATATTTTTCAGTAGAAAATTCAACCTTATGATTTAAAATTAACATTTTTGTTGAAAATTTATATTTGCAGGTTAAAAATTATTTTAAAAATTTCGAAATTTCTTCTCTCTTGACTGAATGTTTTTTTCTGTAGAAAATTTGCTCAAAAGTCGTCTTTTTGGTTTAAAAATTAATCTCTTATGGTAAAAATTTAATCTTTTTTATTTGTTAAAAATGCAACTGATGGTTGAAAGTCATTATGATGATTCATAATTATAACCTGGTTTATTTTAAATATCATTCATACATTTTTCGATGAGAATGCGTCTTTTTGGTTGATAATTAAGCTAATTAGTTAAAAATTGAACTTTTTCATTACAACTTTATGTTTTCAGTAAATATTCGTCATTTTAGTTAGAAATTCATCTACTTGTTCGAACATTGAACTATTTTGTTGAAAATCCTCTTTTTTATAATAATTTTTTTAACTAAAAATTTATCTATTTCATTCTTGGTCGAAAATTCGTGCATTTTGTTCAAAATTCGTCTTTTCTGGTAAAAAATTAATCTTTCCTAGCTGAAAAAGTTATATAGTTTATATATAGTGGACAAGACGATGATATTTTTAATTTTTTAAAATAAATTTTTTTGTATAAAAAAAATTAAAAATATCAGTGTTTTTCCACTATATATAAACTTTATATAACTTTTTCACCTGGGTCTTGGTTGAAAATTTATCTAAATGTTAGTTGAACTCCTATGTGAAAAATTCATTTTTTTGTTAAAGATTTTCCATTTCAGTTCAAAAATCATTTCTTTGGTTGAAACTTGAACTATTTTGTTGAAAATTCGCTTTTTTTATTTGAATCTTTTCTTTTAACTGAAAATGTAACTAGTTCATTTTTTTAGCTTTATATTTTTCAGTTAGAAATTCAAGAACTTGGTTGAAAAGTTATCTTTTATGTGAAAATTCAACAATCTGTTGAAAATTTATGTTTTTTTTCTTCAATTTGCCGTTTTCTGAAACATTTCCTGTCAGTTCAATGAAGTTGTAAATCTTCCTGAAGTGAGAGTCGGAACTAGGTAAATCTGTAGAAACACTTTTAGATAGAAAAAAATTACTTTCCAGGGCCAGGTTCAGGCTTTAATGTGATGTATAGTCGGTCACGATTTGGTTATGACATCCCTGCTTCAGTTTCATAAATATTATGTCATTCATGACTAACCTGCGACTTTGAATAAAAAGTATAACAACGGTCACTCGAGAGATATGAATGAAGTAGTGTAAAAATTAAGTTTGGTTCCGCAAAAGTGGATCATTTTATTTGAGTTTGGTAATCAGAATGATGTGCAACGGTTTGATATACCGGGTTTCACCGGGATTTCAAGGTTGGAATACTACTACTAGATGGCCGACCATTGTACCAATTACCCTAAATAGATCGAAAGGGACCAACACTCTAAATCCCCAACAACAGAAACTCGAAACTCAGAAATTTGGCAACATTTGAATCACCAATCTTCCAGTTCCTCCCACCTTGATGATTTCCCTAGCGACCAGATGATGCTGGCTTTTTCCTGGAATCGAGAATCAAGAAGATGCTTCGGCCAGACTGGGGCATCGTATCGGCTAACCGCGAAGGATCCGCTGCTGCTCTTGTTGGATGCATGACTACCTTCGCAAAGTGGCTGTCGTTTCGACGCTCGTCTCCCGAGCACCATTAAAAGTCCACGGTTGCTACTGCTGTGCGGTCGGCGATTCGCTGGCACGACACCAAAGAATACTTCAAGGAGGTATCGGCATCAACCAACTGCACAGCCTACTAAAGTGCGTGACATCAAGAAAAAAGGGGGAAAAAGACAAGGGAAATCAAGAAAAGAGAAAAAAAACGGAGACATAAAAGGATCCCACGACGTTCCTTGAAAGACGAGAGCCCCGAGGACGAATTGGGTCACCCGATGCCCCTTACTCACCCTCTCCTGAGCAGGCTTCCACGGGGAAATAATTTTCCGGAAAATTAACATCTCGCAGAGCTCGCGGGCAGGTGTATCTTTACGCACGAGACGGTGGGGTGGTCTCGGCAAAAAGTTGGAAAAACAGACCTGGAAAAGAGAGGAGGCGAGGCGGCAGCAGAATGAAGAATGAAGAATAGGAAACGGGAAAAAGATGAAGGAATTGAAAAAAGGAGTTGAGGGTAAGGGAAACACGGAAAAGTGGAAGCGATGCGACGCAGGTTGAGGGGGTGGGAAAGAGAAGGAAGTCGTGGAATGGGAAGACAACGGGGGCCACACAGCGTTATAGGTAAGATCGATAGCTGATGTGATACCAACCCAACCCAACCGAACCCAGTACGACCCTCGGTTCATTCACCCCCGCGGCACATTCTCACCATTATCTGTTCCAAATGTCGTCAGCGGCGTCGTTTCGTTTACGGCAGAGGCCGTGGTTCTCGTCCTCTCTTTCCTCCTACCTCTTATTCACATTTCTCCTCTCTTTCTCTCTTCCCCTTTTCCTCTCGCTCTACCCCTTGCTCGCGAGTAACGAACAACCTACAAGCCCTTACACTGCCTTAACTCGTCTCCTCACCTCCCTTGTTTTTAAGGTTATGTGTTTGCGCGCATTACGACCCATTCCACGGGGTAGCGAAAGCACAAGCTACGCCGTTTTACGAATTCCTGATTCCGCCCTTCGCCCTCTTTGCAACCCCCAATCTCGGCTCGACCCAACATCCGCTTCGCTTTTCCATTCTCCCTCGTCAGATTTTAGATATCTCTCAAAGTGCAGCAGGGGCTCTTCTCCTGCGAAAAGGGAATAAGGGATGGGGGATAAGGGATGGGAAATAAAAAGAGGGGAAGAAAGGGAAAAGAAAAGAGAGAGAGGGTCTTCCAGGTTTTCAGCCGGGAAAATAGCTCGGGGGCTTTCGCGGAAAAGTGGCCAGCCACTTCTCTCGATGCCATCCGCTTCGAGTGCATCAAGAGGACTTTGAATTTGAGGCTTCTGCGACTGGCTTACGTGCCCCTCGCTCGCGAACAAATAATGGAATTCGCACCCCCAATATCGCGTCTATTAAAGCAAGGCATTATGCTCCCGTAACTAGCATCGTGAAACCAGATATCTGCTCGAGAGAGGATTCATGAATAAATATCAGCATTTCCACAGAAAGTGGCAGGTTTTTCTTCTTCGTTTCGAGTCCAAATATTTAAAATTGAGTAGGTGAGAGTGCGGACCTCGTTTGGTAGGGGTAGGGGTAGTTAATTGATTTTTGTGTAGTGTCTTACATGGGGGTACGTGTGAAAAATAATTGTTTACCTAATATATTTTTAAGTCAATTTATGTTACTTTATTGATAATTGTAACAGTATTACTTATAGCTATCTTACTAAGATTTAGCAAACTTAGAGAACGAACATACATATAACATATAAACTCTGTTAATTAAATAATCGTGGAACCTTAATGAAATTATTTTCGACAAATAAAATGTAGTAATAATAAGTATTAGCTTTCACAATTTTATCATTTGTTCAGGGCCTAAGATGTTGCGTCGTTCGAAACAATTTGTGTAGTCTAAAAAATTTAACAATTTTATTGAAATTGTTTTTTTTCTTGGTTTGAAAATTCATCTCTTTTTGTAGAAACGTTATTCTTTTTTGTAAAAATTCAACTGTCTGGTTAAAAATTCAATTATTTCGTAGATAATTCATGGCTTTGGCTAGAAAATTCAACAATTTGGTGGAATCATTTCAGTTAAATTTTCATTTCTTTGCTTGGCAGTTTAATTATTTTGTTGAGGATTTTTTCTTTTTTTTTGAAAATTAATTTTCTGAACTCAAGATTTTACTACTCCGTTTTTGGTTGAAAACTTATCTTTATAGTTGAAAATTTATTTTTTTTGGTTGACAATTCATATATTTTATTAAAAATTCGTCCATTTTGGTAGAAAATTAATCCTCTTGGTTTAAAATTTCACTATTTAATGCAAAATTTATCTGTAGTTTTTTGTTAAATTCAACTGTTTTTGATTTAAAATTAAAATCCTGGTTCGTAAGTTTTCAAACTGAAAATTCAACTGTTTGGTTGAAGATGACCTTTTTTGTTGAAAATTCAATTGTTTTGTAGAAAATTCTTTTTTTTTGGCTTGAAAATCCAGTAGTTTGGTAGAAAGTTCAGCTTTTTGTAGAAAATTAGTTTTTATTATTGAAAACTAAATTTTTGAATGAAAATTTAACTATTTCGTTTTTAGTTAAAAATTGGTATTTTTTAGTTAAAAAATTTAACTATTTGGTTCAAAATTAATTTCGTTTGTAGAAAATTCGTTTTTTTTTGTAAAAAATTAATCTTCCTTGTTGAAAATTTAACTGATTGGTAAAAAAAAACATTTTATTCGGAAAATTTGTCTTTTTGGGTAGAAAATTAATCTTCTTGGTTTAAAATTTCACTATTTGTTGCAAAATTTATGTATAGTTTTTTGTTAAATTCAACTGTTTTTTATTTAAAATTAAAATCCTGGTTGGTAATTTTTCTAACTGAAAATTCAACTGTTTGGTTGAAAATGATATTTCTTGTTGAAAATTCAATTGTTTGATATAAAATTAGTTTTCTTGACTCGAAAATTCAGCAATTTGGTGTAGAGGTCAGCTTTTTTGTAGAAAATTAGTTTTTAATATTGAAAACTAAATTTTTGAATGAAAATTTAACTATTTTATTTTTAGTTAAAAATTGGTCTTTTTTTGGTTAAAAAATTTAACTATTTGCTTCAAAATCAATTTCATTTGTTCAAAACTAGCCTCTTTCGTAGAAAATTGATCTTTCTTATTGAAAATTTAACGGATCGGTTTGAAAAACATTTTATTTTGAAAATTTGTCTTTTTGAGTAGAAAGTTAATCTTCTTGGTTAAAAATGTAACTATTTTGTCAAAAATGTTGTTTTTTTTTCTGAAAATGAAGTTTTTTGACTGAAAATTTTACTATTTTATATTTGGTTAAAATTGATCTTTTTTGGTCGAAGATTTAACTTTCTGGTTGAAAATTCATGTATTTTGTTAAAAACTCGTCCTTTTTGGTAGAAAATTAATCCTCTTGGTTTAAAATTTCACTATTTGATGCAAAATTTATGTATAGTTTTTTGTTAAATTCAACTTATTGAAAACTTAATGAATTGGTTTGAAAAACATTTTATTTTGAAAATTCGTCTTTTTGAGTAGAAAATTAATTTTCTTGGTTGAAAATGTAACTATTTTATTGAAAATTAGTTTTTTTTGTTTTGTTGACAAACAAATTTTTTTACTAAAAATTTGACTGCTTCATTTTTGGTTAAAAATTGATATTTTTCAGTTGAAGGTTCAACTTTCTGGTTGTAAATTCATGTATTTTGTAAAAAAATTCGTCCTTTTTTTTAGAAATTTTTTGTAATTTTTTTGTTAAATTCAACTGTTTTGAATTCAAAATTAAAATCTTGTTTGCTTTTAATATCAAATATTACATATTTTTTCCTGCAAATTTTTCTTTTTAGGTTGAAAATTGAACTACTTAGTTGAAAGTTGAACTACTTTGTCGAAAATTTGTTTTTTCTTTATTAAAAATTAATTTTTTTAACTGAAAATTCAACTGTATGATGAAAATGAATTTCCTTGTTCTTATTTTAACTGTTTTGTTAGTTTTTTTATGGAAAATTCGCCTTTTTGGAAGAGAATGAATCTTCCCATTTGAAAATTAAGCTACTTGGTTGAATATGTATGATTTTTGTTGAAAATTTGTCTTTTTGGGTGGACAATTATTCTTCTTGGTTGAAAATTCAGTTATTTGGTTAATAATTTATATTTTTTCTTGAAAATTCGTCTTTTTTAGTAAAAAATTAATCTTTTTGGTTTAATGTTAAGCTATTTGGTTGAAAGATTAACTCCTTTGTTTTCAACTATTTTTTTGATTATTCGTTTTTTTTGTTGAAAATTAATTTTCTTAACTTAAAAATGCTTGTCTTGCTATCCTTCTGGGTCTTTTGTAAAACTTACAGTTTCACTAGAGGAAACTTTTCTTATATAACACAATTCTTATATTGGCTTACCTAGCTTGACATTTTCTACTTAAAATCTTCTCTAAATTCAATTTCATAAAATAGGTTTCACTTTCTTCGACTAATCAAGTTTCTAAGTATGTTTGACTAGTGCAGACCTTCTCTACTGTCATTTTCCCTAAATTCTCTACTCATCGTGTCTTTCCTGAGACCTGCTTTCCCTACTTGTTATCTTTCTTCATCGTTACTGGTTTTCCTTTCCAAGTAAAAAACACTGAATTAAATTAAATTTCATTATATACATTATTTTAAAGTTTTCCAACAATACTGTACAATGTACATGTGACCGCAAAAGAATGGCGAGAAAGTTGGGAGTTCCAGAAGGGAAAACAAAATTTATCACCTGACTTGGAATATAGAAATTGATCCATATTTTATAAAGAGACAGAACAAATTTACAATATATCTGCACATTTTTTAAGCAAACACTTTGTGTTATCCTTTTACTCACATCAAATTATTTGTAAAATATTCCAATTTTAGAGCAAAGATCGCCAAAATTTCTTTTGAGATACCGGTCATTGAAAAATGGCCTAAAGGTAAACAAACTTGTAGAAACAAAAAACGCCTCAGTATTTAAGTTTGAAAATTTTTAAGTTTACAAATTGTCTCAAATATAATATGAATCAATTGAAAGAGCAAGAATTCTCCCGTCGAATAAAAAAATAAAATCCCGAATACCCATGCTCGTTCTAAAAATACTGCGTTTTGAAAGAAAAATTCTATCGATCTTTGAAAATTCGCAGGTAATCTTCTGACGATTGTAATATATCAAAAAATATGATCAAACTGTCAAATACGTATTCCTTTATTTCCAGTGAAGAATGGTATAACCAGATACCAAATTATTCTCACACCATGACCTAGACTTTTCTTGAAAGCCGCCTATTGTACAATAAATTGTACCAGGAATTTCTTCAACTGAACTTAAAAAGAACTAAGTCTCTAATCAATTATCTTGAAGTGAAATCCAAAAATAAACATACTCTCATGCTCTCCATTATATTCTTCTTCTCAGAAAAGATCTTCTCACTTTATCGGATCAATTTCAATTTTAATATTTCACAACCCCAATTTTTTAATTATATCCAATTAAGCTCAAACTGAAATTGGACAGTAAGCGTTCTGTTACTCTGTTGAAACTGGTGGGCTTATCGCACCACTTCTGTTTGACGGGAACCCGCAAGCCGTTCAATTTAGGTCGACAAGCCATCCGAACCGAGAAACGAGGCTTAATTCGCAACTCGGTGGCGGAAGTTGGGGTGGGTCGGGGATGGAATTCCGGTGCCGGACGGGAGAGGGGGTGGGGTGGGGGGATTTCCCCAATGTAACAGACGACAAACAGAACGGTGATGCGGGATGGAGTGCTGATCGGAACTGTCAGGATATTATTGTCTTGCGTTTTAATGGAACTCCGACTCGCACAAGATGCGATGTCCTGAATTAAATAGTCAATCTGGATATATCTAGCGAAATATAACATACGACCGATAGGGTGGTGAAAGAGGCCTTTTTTAAGGGGTCGTCTATAAACCCTAGAACAGTAACGTAGCTCAAAATTCTCGCAAGACAGAATAAATAGGGTGATTTTTAACAAAAAGAGGGGAATAATAGGGTAAGAAAATCTGTTAAATAAAATTATTGTGAATACCATATGCATTCAATATGAAACACTTTAAATTTCTGAGATTTCAAGATTTTGTAACAAGGTGATGAATTTTTTAATCAAAAAATTATTTTTTCACCAAAAAGGCAAATCATCAACCCAATAGATGAACTTCTGACCAAATAGTTACATTTTCAAGCCAAAAGAAGAAACTTTTTAATATACCGTTAAATTTTTAAGAAAAAAGTTTATTTTTAACCAAAAAGATGAAATTTCCATAAAAGATGAATTTCATATTCAAAAGGACGAATTTTTAACAAACTAGTTGAATTTTCAAACAAAAAATATGACTTTCTCAAATAAGTTTAATTCTAAACATAAAAAGATCCGTTTTCAATTAAATTGTCGAATTTTCGAACAAAAAAGATGAAAATTATCCCAATAACAGTTCAATTTCCGAGCCAAAAAGTTGATTTTTGAGAACACTATTAATTACTCAATTATTTGTTTTTAATTTAAAATAAAAATAATTTCTTGGTTAAAATATCAACCATTACATTTTTGGTTGAAAATTCATCTTTTTGGTTTAATTTTATTTGATGCATTTTTATAAAATATTCATTAATAATAATAATTTTATTTATTTGAAAAAATTGTATTTATTAAATAATAATAATGACTTTCTCAAATAAGTTGAATTTTAAACATAAAAATATGAATGTTCGACTAAATGGTCGAATTTTCGAACGAAACAGATGAATTTTTCATCCAAAAGGATGAATTTTTAACAAAACAGTTGAATTTTCAAAACAAAATGACGAATTTTATAGAAGACATTCGAAAGATGACTTTTCTACTGAAAGACGAATTTTCAAACAGTTGAAGTGAACGAAAACAAAAACAAATTTTTAACAAAATAGTTGAATTATCAACCAAAAAGATGAATTTTCAACAAACAAGATGAATTTTTCAACCCAAAAGACCATTTTGATCAAAATACATGAATTTTATAATTAATAATTAAATTTTCAACTATAAAGTATGAAATTTCTAACCAAAATAAAATGTTGTTGAATTTGGAGTTTAAAGATTAAGTTGTAACAAAAAAAAAAATTTCAAAGAAAAAATATGACTTTCTCAAATTAGTTGAATTTTAAACATAAACAGATGCATTTTCAACTAAATGGTCGAATTTTCGAACAAAAAAGATGAATTTTCCATCCAAGAGGATGAATTTTTAACAAAACAGTGAAATTTTCAAAACAATATGACGAATTTTATAGAACACACTTGAAAGATGACTTTTCTACTGAGAGACAAACTTTCAAACAGTTGAATTAAACGAAAACAAAAACAAATTTTTAACAAAATAGTTTAATTATTAACCAAAAAGATGACTTTTTAACAGAAAAGATGAATTTTTCAACCCAAAAGACGATTTTTATCAAAATACATGAATTTTCTAACAAATATTTTAATTTTCAACTTATAAAGTGTAAAATTTCTGAACAAAAATGTATTTGTTGAATTTTCAGTTCAAAAATGAAGTTGTAGCAAAAAAAAAAACGAATTTTCAAACAAAAAATATGACTTTCTCAAATTAGTTGAATTTTAAACATAAAAATATGCATTTTCAACTAAATGATCGAATTTTCGAACAAAAAAAGATGAATTTTTCATCCAAAAGGATGAATTTTCAACAAAGCAGTTAAATTTTCCAAACAGAATGACGAATTTTATAGAAGACACTTGAAAGATGACTTTTGTACTTAAAAACGAATTTTCAAACAGTAGAATTAAACAAAAACAAAAACCAATTTTCAACAAAATAGTTGAATTATTAACTAAAAAGATGAATTTTCGACAAACAAGATAAATTTCTCAACCCAAAATACGAATTTTTGTCAAAATACATAAATTTTTTAACAAATAGTTAAATTTTCAACTTATAAAGTATAAAATTTTCAACCAAAAATTTAGTAGTTGAATTTTCAGTTTAAAAATTAGGTTTTAACCAAAAAACGAATTTTCAACAAAAAAGTTAAATTTTCAACCAGAGTTGAATCTTAAAAAAATTCTAACGACGTAGTTCAACCAATTGGTTAGATTTTCAACAAAAAAAGATTAATTTCTAACCAAATAATTAAATTTTCAACCCAAAAAATGGATTTTTTTACAAAGAAGATTAATTTCTTACCAAAAAAGATGAATTTTCAACAAGATATATCAATTTTCAACAAAGTTGTAACGTTTACGATTTTCAGATCGATATGACAGTTAGCCAAGAACTTCCTGGATAATTGACTCATTGTGACTTAGAACCGACCAGGAAACATATTTTCTAACTGAAAACATTTTTTGGATTTTAGAGAAGGAGTTTCATCAAATCGAGATATTTTCGGGATTAAAAAATAATAATAAGATATTGGCTAAATTCGGAAATTAAACCGTTGATAATTTAAAAACAAAGAGAGACTACATAATTTTGGGAGTTTGAAAGAACTCTAAAAAATTTCAAATCTTACCTGACAAAAAATATTAAAAATTATCATCTTCTCGAAGTGTCTCAGACTTTTATAAATTTAGACATATCTTGACAGGTAGTGATTTTCCACAAATTTTAGAAAACCAAAAATACCTTACAAATACTTACGTGTGGAGAATTTTTTTCTTATTCAACTATTTTGAGATGGAAATCAGTTTCCAAGATAAATACCCTGGGCACAATAAAGAAAATTTTAGCAAATGCAAACTCGCCATCCTCCGATTCTCTATTGATGGAAAATGGATCGAAGGCTGGAGATTTTGCCTAACGAAGTTTGTGAATAATTGAAAGCCGTTACAGTAGTAAAACGTATTAAGACTACCCGCGCTTAATTAGCACGACTTCCGTTTCTTCGTCCGTCTCAGGAAGTTCCTTCGAGAAAAGTTCTTCGTTTACATTAAGACGAATGATCCCCGCTTATTTCAAGTCGAAACAAGGGCGAAAACAAAAATTCTTAGAAGTCAAATTAAAATAGACAAAGGCTTCACAGTCTCTCCCCTATTTACCTGCCTTTCCCCTTATTAAAATTACCCTTTTTCCTCCTATTTTTGAAAAACTTGCCCTTTTTCCTCTTTTCTGTTGAAATATACGATATTTGAAAATACAATTGTTCATTCTACATTCAAAAAGATATTTTAATTAAAAATAGAATATGCTACACCGAGTAGTTAAACTTTTTTATAACTTACAGAATTATCTATTATGATCAATTCAACTTTTTTAAATTTGACTAATTTCGAACTGAACTATTTAGGATTTGAATAAATCTTTAAAGGTGAAAAATTTTTTTGTTGAATGTAGGTATATATACAAATTAAATATTTTTGATGATCTGTTTGTCCACATTGAAGATTTTTTACTTCAAATTTAAATAATGATTGTTATTTTGTTAGACATATTATAACAGTTATTGCTTTACTGTAGAAAGATTTAAAGGCAACTGAAATAATTTGAAAAGTGCTCAAATCAAAATTAAAATTAATTATTTTTTTTTGTAATAATGAAGAACAAACTCGATTTTCTCTTAAATAAAAAAAAATTCCAAAGGTTTGTGAATTAAATAAAGAATTTTATTCTTCAGTTGATTACTGTAGGTTCTTTTGTATGAGGCGATGCAGAAAGAAAAATGTATTTGCAATATTTTTAATCAATTTTTGAAACGGTTACATTAGACAAATTTAAGTCAGAAGTATGTGAAAATTAAACACTTTTTAAAAAATGTTTCAAATCAAATAATATTAAATAAAAATGTCCATTATTACAAAATTTCAAATTTAAATCTTTAAAATTGAACAATTTACAAGTTATTAAATATAAATCTATATATAGTTGACATTTTAACCCCAAAATATTTTATTTAAAATCAAAAACTGTTGAATTTAACCAAAAAAAGATGAATTTCCAACAAAATAGTTGAATCCTTAACTGAAATGACGAATTTTCAACACAAAAGTTGACTTTTCAACCAAAAAGGATAATTTTCAACAATATTGTTTAATTTTCAGCAAAATAGATTGCGTTCTAACCAAATAGTTGCATTTTAAACCCAAAAGTATGAATTTCAATACAGGAAGATCAATTTTCTACCGAAAAAGATGAACTTTCAACAAAATACCAGTGAATTTTAAACTAAAATAAATGCATCTTCAACCAAAAAATGAATTTATAAGAAAGTAGTTTGGCTTTCAACCAAGTAGTGGAATTTTCAACAACAAATTAATTTTTAACCAAAAAGATTAATTTTCTACAAAAAAAAAACGAATTCTCAACAAAATAAATTAATTTTTAACATAAAAGTTAATTGTCAATTGAATAGTTTAATTTCGTGTCAAAATAGTTCAATTTTTAACCAAAAAAGATTCAACCGAAAAGATTAATTTTCTACCAAAAAAGATGAATTTTCAACAAAACACATTAATTAAAAAAAAATAGTGAACAATTTCTTGAATTTTGTACAAAAATAGTTAGATTTTCACCCAAAAAAAGATTTAATTGAGAAGATTAATTTACCAAAAAAGACAAATTTTCAAGAAACAACATGAATTTTCAAACAGGTAGTTGAATGTTTAACTAAAAAGACAGATTTACAACCAAATAGTTAAACTTCCAACTAAAAAAGATACAGTTGTAAACAAGAATGGAATTAATATATTTTTAATTTAAAAAATTATGTTGGATTTTTAACCAAATGGTTGGATTTAAAAAAAAAATAATAATTTTCAACCAAGAAGATTAATATTCTACCAAAAAGGAAAAGTTTGCAACAAAATTGCATTAATTGTTAACCAAATAATTAATGTTTCACTATAGGAGAATCATCTGAGTCAATCAAAAAGGGCATAAAATAATGTTCAGTTAAAGAAATTAATTTTCAAACAAAAAAAAACAAATTTTCAACCGATAAGGTTCATTTTCTACCAAAAATGATCAATATTTTACAAAATACACGAATATTCAAATTAAGAAAAACTTACAATAAAAAATTAGATAATTATATTTCCAGTTAAAAATTAATTTTCATACAAAAAAATCTAACTTTGAACAAAATGGTTAATTTTTTCACAAAAATATTTTAATTTTTAACTAAAAAAAATAAATGTTCAAGCCAGGAGACTAATTTTTTACCAAACAAGACGATTTTTTAACACAATAGATCAATTTTCAACCATATAGTTGAATTTTTAACTAAAAAATATAAATTTTCAATTTCAGCTAAAAAACTTAATTTCCAACAACAAAAAAAAGAATTTTTAACAATACATTAAAATTTCCTACAAAGTAGATTAATGTTTCGCCATGTAGTAGAATTTTCAACCAAAAATATGAAATTTGAACCAAGAAGATTCATTTTCAAACAAAAAAGTGGATTGCACTGGATAAAAATTGGATTACTCCACATCTGACATGGATTACGACGGATAACTGTCGAATACAGTGATTACACTGGATTACCACTTGGGATAACCGAGCGGTCCAGTTTTTTATATATTAAATATTTTCTTTTTCGGGAATTTTCCAGTATCGGGAATTTTATTTTTCCGAATTTTTCCGACGTTCCATAACTTTGAAAAAATTGTTTCCTAAATTATTATATTTTCGCAAATTCCAAAAGATCTGTCATCATATTAAATAAAAACCTAAAAACATTTATGAAATTCTTCATAATAAAAAAATATAAACAAAAAAAAGCATAAACCAGAAGAATTTAAAGCTCCTGAAACGCTCTTATTAGATTACATACTCTGATCATGAGTTCAAAGATCGCAATATAAACGCAGAATCATCGTCATAACCTACTCTTAATGAGTTCCCGTTGGCCGAGGTCAGAAACGGATTTCATTACGCGATGCTGCGTAATTACAAGGAGGCGGTTTGTACTATCCAGTCGCCAGCTGAAGGTGAAAGAAGATTCCCTCGGTAGCGTTTTAAAGTCTGCTTTTGTGATATCAAAGTGCCTCATTCTCTTGCATGGAATCTCCGTTAAATCAATTCGCGCCATATCCGCGGTTATTCTCTGGAGCATCAGCTTCCCTTCCCTTTACCCCCCATTACACTTCCTGCCTTACCCCTCACCACCTTTCCTCTCCTCTCCTCACCTGTCCTCTCTACACCTGTCCATTATATCAACTAGCCTCATTCTCCCTATGTCTTACTCTCTTCAATGCATATTCTGATTGACAGCCGTTTACTTGGAGTTACATCTAGAACGGCTCCTGACGCACGTAATGTGGAATTAATACTCGAGGACTGCTGATTAACCCGAAGCGGAAGCGTCCTCATTTCAATGAAATTAACAATATTTTGTCTATTGATCCCAGTTCAATTTCACGAATGAAAATGAAAGAGGTATAAGAAGTTAGGAGTAATTAGGATTGGGAAGTAGGGGAAGTTAGGGAAAGTGTGCGGGGAGTATGGGAATTAATAGGAAAAGAAGTAACGGGAAATAAGTGGTGGAAAATGAGGTGAGGGCTAGTAAGGTGGTGCAGGTAGGTAGATGAGGGAGGTAAGGTGTAATTTTGAAGGGAAAATGGGAGAACTAAGGAAAAGTGAAGGAAAATAAGGGAAGGGGAAGTAGGGGAAGTGAGGAAAGAGGAAGTAGGGGCAATGAGGTGTAGGAAAGTAGGACAAGTGTTGGCACAGGGAACTAGGCGAAATGAGAGGGTTATAGAAAGTTAGGGGAAGTGAGGAGAAGTGTGGGGAAGTAGGGGAATCAATAGGAGAAGAATTAATGGGAAATAAGTGGTGGGAAATGAGGGGAGAGCTAGAAGGGTAGTGCGGGAAGATAGATGAGGGTAAGTAAACGGAAATCATGATGACGATATGGAGGGAAATGAGGGAAAAGAAAGTGGGCACAATGAGGGAAAGGGGAGTAGGAAAAATGAGTCCTGATTTCAATGAAATTAACAATATTTTGTCTATTGATCCTTATTCAATTTTACGAATAATTTACAGGTTGATTCGTTTCGTAAGATAAACGAGATTCTGTAGCATGCTGAAAAGAAATGAATTTGCGCGTTTTTGTCAAAAAATTGTGAAATTTGTACTAGGACTTTAAAAAGCATCTAATTTTTTTAGGGTTTCGTAGCTCCGGGCAGAAAACGTGATGTGAGGGAAAGCATGGGAACGGAGGGAAAATGAGGGACGATGAGGGGAAATGAGGGCAGGGGGAGTAGATAAAATGAGGAAAGAGGAAGTAGGGAGAATGAGGGATGGAGAAGTAGGAGAAATGTGAGGACGGGGAGCTAGGGGATTTGAGGGGTAATGAGAGAGGTATAGGAAGTTAGGGGGAAATATGGGGGAAATAGAGGACTTAATGGGAGAAGAAGTAATGGGAAATAAGTGGTGGGAAATGAGGTGAGGGCTAGTAATGTGGTGCAGGTAGGTAGATGAGGGAAGTAAGGTGTAATTTTGAAGGGAAAATGGGAGAACTAAGGAAAAGTGAAGGAAAGTAAGGGAAGGGGGAGTAGGAGAAGTGAGGAAAGAGGAAGTAGGGGCAATGAGGTGTAGGAAAGTAGGACAAGTGTTGGCACAGGGAACTAGGCGAAATGAGAGGGTTATAAAAAGTTAGGGGAACTGAGGAGAAGTGTGACGGAAGTAAGCGGATCAATAGGAGAAGAAGTAATGGGAAATAAGTGGTGGGAAATGAGGGTAGAGCTATAAGGGTAGTGCGGATAGATAGAGTACGGGAAGTAAAGGGAAATCATGATGAGGATATAGAGGAAAATAAGGGAAACGAAAGTGGGGACACTGAGGGAAGGGGGAGTAGGGAAAATGAGTCCTGATTTCAATGAAATTAACAATATATTCCTTTTTGATCCCATTTCAATTTCACGAATAATTTACAGGTTGATTCGTTTCGTGAGATAAACTAGATTCTGTCGCATGTTGAAATGAAAGAAATTTGCGGGTTGTTGTTCAAAAATTGTGAAATTTGAACAATGACTTTAAAAACCATCTACTTATTTTAAGGTTTCGTAGCTCCGGGAAGAAACCGTGATGGGAGGAGAATTATGGGAACTGAAGGAAAATGAGGGTAGATGAGGGGAAATGAAGGTAGGGGGAGTATACAAAATGAGGAATGAGGAAGTAGGGGGAATGAGGGGTGGGGAAGTAGGAGAAATGTGAGGATGGGGATCCGGGGGATATGAGGAGAAATGAGAGGGGTATAGGAAGTTAGAGGAAATTAGGGCTAGGAAGCAGGGGAAGTGACGTGGAAATGTGGGGGAAATAGGGGACCTAATGGGAGAAGAAGTAATGGGAAGTAAGTGATGGGAAATGAGGGGAGGGCCACTAGGGTGGTGCGGGTAGGTTGATGAGGAAAGTAAGGGGAAATTTCGGAAAAAATATGGGAACTAAGCAAAAGTAAAGGAAGGTGGAGTAGTGGAAATGAGGAAAGAGGAAGTAGGAGAATTTGAGGTGGGGAAATAGGAGAAGTGTGGGGACTGGGAACTAGGGGAAATGAGAGAGGTATAGGAAGTAAAGGGGAAATTAGGATTGGGAAGTAAGGGAAGTAAGGGGAAGTGCAGGGAAAGTATGGGAATCAATAGGAGAAGAAGTAATGGGAAATAAGTGGTGAGAAATGAGGGTAGACTAGAAGGATGGTGCGGGTAGATATAGGCGGGGAACTAAATGGAAATTATGATGGGGATATGAAGGAAATGAGAAAAAGGGAAGTGGGGACGATGAGGGAAGGCGGAGTAGGGAAAACGAGGAAAGAGGAAGTAGGAGGAATGAGGGGCGGGGAGGTAAAAGTTTGGGGACAAAGAACTAGGGGAAGTGAGGGGAAATCAGAGAGGTGTAGAAAGTTAGGAGAAATTAGGGTTGGGAAGTAGAGGAAGTGAGGGGAAATGTGAGGGAGGTACATGAATCAATGGGAGAAGAAGTAATCGGAAATAAGTGGTGAGAAAATTAGAGAAGGGCTATTAGAGTGGTGCGGGGAGATAGAGGAGGGAAAGTGAGGGACTTTGATGAAGGGGAAATAGGGGCAATGAAGGGAGCGAAAACACGGAAAATAAGGGAAAATGAGAGAAAATAAGGGGAGAAGGAGTAAGAGAAGTGAGGAGAAATAAGAGGGACATGGAAAGTTAGGGAAAATTAGGGTTTGAAGGTAAGGGTAGAGAAGAAAAATGTGGGGAAAGTAGGGGAATTTATGGAAGGAAAAGTAGTGAGAAATGAGGGATGGGCAAGTGAGGGGAAATAATTGGAAGGGAAGTGTGGGAACTGAGTAAAAACAAGGGGAGAGGATTGAAAGAAATGAGGGAAAATGAAGGAAGGCAAATTCGGGAAAAAGAAGGAGGGTCAATTAGGAAAAATGAGGTTAGGAGAAGTAGAAATAGTGAGAGAAAATATGGGTTCAGGAAGTGGGGGGAATGGGGGAGGAGAAGTGTGAGGAGGAAAACCAGGGGAATTTAGGGTGGGAAATTGAAGGGAAGTGAGGGAAGGAAGAGTGAGGGGAAGGCTGTTAGGGTGGTCAGGTGAATAGGATGGAGGAAAGTGAGAGCTGGAAAAGGGAAGTGGGGAAGGGAGTAGGGAACATTAAGAGAAAATTGAGGTGGGAAAAATGTAGGAAACGAGTGAGAATGAATTAGGGAAAATGAGGTTAGAGGAAGTAGGGATAGTGACAGAAAATATGGGTTGAGACAGTAGGTGAAATGTGGGGAAGAGAAGTGGGAGAAGTGTGAGGAGGGGAAATGGGGGGAGTAAGGGAAAAGGCGGGGGAAGTAGGGTAATGTATGGGAGAGAAAGTAAGGAAAAATGTGGAACTGAGGAATAACGAGGGGAGAGAAGTAGGAGAAATAAGGTGGAATAAAGGAAGGAAAAGTAGGTGAAATGAAGGAGGGCCAATAAGGGGAAGTGAGGCTACGGGAAATGGGGATAGTGAGAGAAAATATGGGTTAAGGAAGTAGAGGGAATGAGGGGAGAAGAAGTGTGAGAAGAAAAACTAGGGGAACTGAGGGTAGGAAATTGAAGGAAAATGAGGGGTGGGAGAGTGAGGGTAAGACTGTTAGGGTGGTTAGGTGAATAGGAGGAAGGAAAGTGAGAGCTGGAAAAGGGAAGTAGGGGAAGGTAGTAGGGGAAATTAGGGGGAAATGAAGGAAGGAAAAGTTGAGGAGATGAGGGAGAAGGAATTTGGGAAAATGAGGTTAGGGGAAATAGGGAGAGTGAAAGGAAATATGGGATGAGGAAGTATGTGAAATGAGGGGAAGAGAAGTGGGAGAATTGTGAAGAGGGGAAATAGGGGAAGTAAGGGGAAATGAGGGGGAAGTAGAGTAATTCATGGGAGAGAAAGTAAAGGAAAATGAGGGTGGGAAAGTGAGGGGAAGGCTAGTAGGGTGGTGAGGGAAAGTAAGGGCTGAGGAAAGGAAGTTGGGGAAGAGGAATATTAGCCAAACACGTGAGGAGAGGGGCAAGTAGAGGAGGAAGAAGTTGGGGAAGAGAGAGAAAGCGAATGCTTACATGTGTTGAGGGGAAGTAAGGGGAGTAGGGGAAGTAGGGAAGAAAAAGTATGAGAGTGGGAGGTTGAAATGACTTAATTAATGTCTTAATAGGCTACGAAATCCTGATCGGGGGGTTAATTACTCGGATTGTTCGTGGACACTAGATTGCAAGATTGCAAGATAATGATTGCAAGTGGATTTTATTTTTTCGCAATCATAGAAGATTATAGGAAATATACGGTTATAAGATAATCAACATTGGAATAAATAATAGAAGAACATTGTAAGAATTATTGTAAAAAGTAGAGATACTACAGAAGATCACATGCAGTTATTCTAATTTATTCCCTAAAGGTCTCTAGAAATCCGTTGAAATCCCTTGAAATTTGTAAAATCCCCCAAAATCTTTGAAATAATTGGATATCCTATAAAGTCCATTACGTCTCGTGAAATTCTTTGAAATTTCTTCAAATATTTGGAAATAATAAAAAATAATAAAATACGTAGAAATCATTTGAAATTCCTTGAATATCAATTAAATTAAATATTCATTAAAATTGTATGAAAAAAACGTTTAAATCCCTATAAATCTTTGAAATCATTTGAAGCCCTTAAAGATTCCACAAAACCTTCTAAATCTTTGGAAATTTCTTCAAATACCTTAAAATCTCTGGAAATCTTTGGAATCGCTAGGAATCCATCGATATTAAATTTTGTTTTCTAGATTTCTCTAGAAAAACCTTGAAAATCCTTGGGAATCCTACAGAATTCTTTTGAATCGCTTGAAGTTTTGTAAATCTCTTGAAACCCTTTGGAATACCTTGAAATTCTCAAAAATCTTGCGAAATTTTCATGTACAGTGAAAACAAGATAAAGTTACAATAAAAAAGAAAACACAGAAAAGAGTGAAAATAAGGGAATGGAAAGTAGGGGAAATGAGGTGAGGGGAACTAGGGGAAATGAGGTTTCATGAGAGGAGTTGGGGAAGTGAGGAAAAATTAGGTGTCGAAGAGTAGGGGAAGTAAGAGGTAATGGTGGTAGGGCAGTAGGGGGAGTGATAGGAAATTATGGGAGAAGTACGGGGAGGTGTGGGGGAAGTAGGAAGATTGATGGGAAATCATAGGAGTAGGGGTAGGGGAAATGAGGGGTCAGGGGAAGTAGGGTAATTTATGAGAGGAGAAGAGTAGTGGGAAATGAGGGATAGGGAAGTGAGGGGAGTGATATTAGGGTGGTTCGGATGAGTAGAGGAGGGAAAGTGAGGGCTAGGGAAGGAAAGAGTGCAGAGGAGTGTTAACTGTGTAAGTGATGAGAGGGGAAAAGAAAGAAAAAGAAAAAGTTACAAGAAAACAGTTTTTTTAGTTCAAACACATTTTTTTCTTTTTTTTTCCTAACTCCCTAATATCTTTAATAATTCCGTTTAACTTCCTTTCTCCTTATTTCCCTGACTGAGCACAATTTTTCCTTCCATGGAAAATGGCACTTTTTTATTACAAGTTAGAGGGTGTCATTATTAATAAGAGACGGATAAAAACGGGAACAGGAAATAAGGTTGAAAAGATGAGAAGCGATTTAACTTTTTTTCGAAAAGCTGTTCGATCCTTTCGCAGCAGATTTTTCCTGTCAACCGGAAGTAGCTCGGCCGAAGGCTGCATGCTTGTAAATATAGGCTGCAGCACCTCGGGCGCGTTATCAAAGGATTGGAAGCTAGCCGAAGCGCCATGAAATTTTGCGTACATTATAAATGCGCAGAGGAACAAGAGAGACAGACTGATGCAGAAGAAGAGGAAAATGCTAAAAGAGTGAGAGAGAAAGAGAGAGAAAGGTTGGTTGGACGCGGGCCTAACCTACCGTAACACTATAAAAATAACGGATCCAGTCATCTCTCTTGCACTTTCTCGTGCAGATTATCACTGTCTCTCCTCTCCGAGTATTGTAATCGGTACAATGATTGGACACATCATTTAAATATGCTAATATAAAAGAAAATTTAGGAATAAAACAAGAAATAGAGCAGGATGAACGAAAAGTTGTTGAGCTTACGAGTGTTGACTTATTGAAAATTTTTTTTTTTTTAATAGTGACTTTATTTAAAATTTTTGGATTTTAATTGAATTTGGTGAATCAAGATACACGATAGTAGTATTTTGAATGTTTGTATGTCGATAAACGGATGGCCAATCATTGTTATCGTGAATAAAGCGGAAACGTAATGATTGGTCACAATAACTGTAAAGGAAATTACTGATATCTTTGCAAAAATGAATCCGAAATTATTTTAACTTTTAATAAACTATTTAGTATGTATATTTTTGTCACTTTGTCTCACGTATGATGGTTGGAAATTAATTCAACAACAGTTTTCGCCTCCGGCCAATCATCATACAATTTAGAGGTTTAGAGCTTTCGAAATCAGTAATCTATAACCTGATGTGGCCAACCAGGTGGCCAGTGACTGCATTTCACCACATTTCAATGGCCAATCATACAATCATTGGTCTATGCTAATCATTATGTCGTCGTGGCCAATCATTGTGTCTTGTGACATTATTGTTAATTTTTTTAAATATAAATTATATACTTATGACGCTTAACTTACTACGGTAATTTGAATCGTTATAGAATTTATTATTCATATTTCAGACTCGACATTCTTTCCCCTATTCCCCTTTTCCCCCTTTTTTAAGGAATTCTTCTTTTTTCTCCTGTTTTCAAGAAACTTCCCCTTTTTCTTGTTTTTTTGGCTTGAATGCAAACTGAATTATAATAACCCAATATTAAAAATATCCAAGTATTTTTGGTTAAAAGTTCATTTCTTCCGTTGAAAAGTGGATTATTATATTTTTCGTTAAAAATTCATCTAACTTGATTATAAATTCTACTGTTTGGTTGAAAATTCAATTCTTTTGTTGGAAATTCAACCATTTTATTGAAAAGTCATTTTTTTTGAAAAAATTCAAATACTTCATTAAAAGTTGATCTACTTTGTTAAAAATTCATTATTTTCGTTAAGGATTTGACTCTTTGGATGAAAATTTGTTTCATTTAGATTAAAAATAAATTTTTTCAACTGAAAATTTAGCTATTTCATTTATGGTTGGAAATTTACCTTTTTTAGTTAAAAATTACACTATTTAGTTAAAAATGGATCCTTTCTAGTTGAAAATTCAACTATTTGGTTGAAAATTCATCTATTTTGTTAAAAATTCGTCACTTTCGGCAGAGAATTAATTTTTTTGGTTGAAAATTAATTTGTTTTGGTTAAGAATTTACTTATTTTGTAGAAAATTCGTCTTTTTTCTTGAATTCAACTGTTTTGGATTTCAAAGTAAAATATTTTTTGGTTGAAATATCAACTACTAAATGTTTCGTTGAGATTTCATCTTTTTTGTGGATAAATCAACTACTTTGTTTAAAGTTGTGAAGTTGTAAAGTTGTATTTTGTAAATAATTATTTTGTTGAGGGAGAAGATTCATCGTTCCAGTTGAAAATTCAACAATTTGGTTGAAAATTCATGTATTTTGTTGAAAATTTTGTTGAAAATTTAATTCCCTGGTTGTAAATTAATTTCCTTGATGAAAATTTCTATTTTCGGGGGAAAAATTCAACTGTTTTCTAGAAAATTCGACTTTTCGTTTCGATAATCACCAATTTGGTTGAGATTAAACATTTTTGTTGAAATTTAATATTTTGGGGTTGAAAATTCAACTTTTTGATTGAAAACTTAACTATTTGGTTAAAAATTCATCTTTTTCTTGTTGAAAGCTGAACTGCTTTGTTAAAAATTCATTTATTCTGTTTATGATTCATCATTTTAGTCGGAAATTCTTTTTTTTTGTGGAAATTAATTTTTTCAATTGAAAATATATCTATTTCAATTATGGTTGAAAATTTATCTTTTTTAGTTAACAATTCAACTATTTGCTTAAAAATTGATCCTTCCTAGTTAAAAATTTAACTATTTGGTCACAAATTCATGTATTTTGTTAAAAATTTTGTTGAAAATTCAACTCCCTGTTTGTAAATTAATTTCCTTGATGGAAATTTCTATCTTCGGGATTAAAATTCAACAGTTTTGTAGAAAACTCTAATTTTTGGTTTGATAATCCACCAATTTGGTTGAGAATTAACTTTTTTTTTTAATTGAATAATTTTGGGTTGAAAATTCAACTTTTTGTAGATAATTCGTCTCTTTGGCTTGAAAATTCAAAAATTTTGTTCAAACTTCATGTATTTTATAGAATCTTTTTTTTTCTTTTTTGTAGAAAATTAATCTTCTTGGTGGAAAATTCATCTGTTTGATTGAAAATTTATCTTTTTGATCGAAAACTGAACTATTTGGTTAAAAATTCATCATGATGATTTCTTCATTTTAGTTGAAAATTCTTTCTTTTTTTTTGTGACAATTAATTTTTTTAATTGAAAATTTAGCTATTTTATTTATGGTTGAAAATTTATCTTTTTCAGTTAACAATTCAACTCTTTGCTTAAAAATTGATCCTTCCTAGTTAAAAATTTAACTATTTGGTTACAAATTCATGTATTTTGTTAAAAATTTTGTTGAAAATTCAACTCCTTGTTTGTAAATTAATTTCCTTGATGGAAATTTCTATCTTCGGGATTAAAATTCAACAGTTTTGTAGAAAACTCTAAT
>JAABKJ010000371.1:0-51394 GCA_011634705.1 Andricus grossulariae | reverse complement strand
ATCAAAAAAAGTCAAAGGGATACATTATTCGTCTTTTCAAGTACTGCTAATAACCGTACATAGAATTTTTATATCTTAAAAAAAGCGGTCTCAAAAATTTGGAAAATGCGTTCACTTTTTGAATTTTTATCTAAAATGACTGGCTGATGAACTTGACCTTCATTTTAGGACACTTGAAGAGTATGCCAAAGACCAATCCAATATGCCAATTCTTTCGAAAGTTATCGTACTAACAAACTAAAAATCTACAGACACACACACAGAAATACACATTCGTAAAAACCTGTTTTTCGAATTCAGGGGGTCTCAAAACGTAAACATTTGACAAAAATGGGGGGGGGGGGGTCAAATTTTACACAAATCTAATACCTTCTCTGATGTGAATGTAAAAAGACGAATATTCAACCAATAACAAAAAGAAACAACAAATTTGTAATTAAATACATGCATATTTAAACAAATAGTTGAATTTTCAACTAAAAAAAAATACGTTTTCAAGCAAAAATCGAAAATCTTTCAATTTGAAAAATTAATTGTTGACAACGACAGAAAAAAACGAATTTTCAAAAAATAGTTAAATTTTCAAACAGAAAAATAAAATTTTAACAAAGTAGTTTCCATCAAAACAGCTCAATTTGCATCAAAAGAGATGCATTTTGAAGTAAAATAATGAATCTTCAGCTTGAATAATTAAATTTTCAGTAAAAAAAAAAAATTAATTTTAAACAAAAATAAGATTTTTCAGCCTCAGAGATGAATTTTGCAACTAAAATTATGAACCCTCAAAAAAAAAATTTAAACAGAATGTTTCAATCTTCAACCAAGTAGTTCAATTTTTAACCAAAAAAGATTGATTTTCAACCAGTTACATTTCTATGCAAAAAAGACTAAATTTCTACTAAAACGAATAAATTTTTACACCAAAAAGACGAATTTTCAAAAAATTAGTAGACTTTTCAACCAACGAAGATTTTACTTGATTAGTTGAAATTTAAATAAAAAAGGATGACTTTTTAACAAAATTATTGAATTTTCAACTAAATAATAAAATTTTTAACTAAAAATATAATCGTCAGGAGGAAGCAACAGCAAAAAAGGAAACAGAAATTAAAATACGAAGCACATACATTCATTTTCAATATTCCCTCATTTTTTCCTGATCAATTTTTCATTTTCCCTGACCATTCATATTCAAAGGCCAGAATCTAATCTTGTCAAATTTTTAACAAAGAATCTTTTATAAACGGAATAAAAAAATTCAAATGAACATTTAAAAATTTAATATTTATTATCCTTGACAGTTATTTAAAGTGCCTCTTATAGAAATTCCCTGACATTCGAAAGATTTTTGTTAAAAATCCTGCATTTATCCCTGTATTATATAATAGTATTATAAACAAAATAACAGGTTTTCGACTTACTTCCACCTCCATTTCTTCTAATTCATCGACATCATCGTACTTTCTCTCCAAAGCTGCTTCCGCCAAAGCCTTTTTTATTATTTTCTTCGTTATAGTTCTATCGTCCTCATCCTCATCTTCTTGTCTACTTGACGAAGACTAAAAATAAATATTTAAATATTCCTTAAAAATCAATTTCTTTTTGCAGTTCTTTCAAAATTGTTATATTAATTAAATTTTGCGTTATTTAATTTACTTTATCGAATTAACTTACTTTTGAGGGGTCGAAGCCCTTCAAATGATCTAGTCTCGATCGAATTTCGGATTCAGGATCATTTTTTCCAGACAACTCCAACCTTTCCAGATATTCTTTTATCAAATCGTCCGTTTTTTCTTGATCGGTTCTGGTATCAATGTGATGTATCTAAAAAATATTTCATAATTCACAAATTGGGAAAAATTCATAGAAAGATTATTCAGGGTGTCTAATCAAATCTCAAATTCCTAACTTTTCAAGTAAAAATATTGCATTTTCAACAAGATAGATGAATTTTTAACCACATAGTTGAGTTTTGATCTAAAAAAGATCAGTTTTCAACCAAAAAGATGAATTTCCAAACAAGTAGATTAATTCTCTACTAAAAAATACGATTTTTCAACAAAATACATGCATTTGCAACGAAATAGTTGTATTTTCAACTAAAAAGGACCAATTTTCAACAAAATAGTTGAATTTTTAATTAAAAAAGATCAATTTAAAAAAAATTCATTTACAACCACATAAATTAATTTTCAACTAACATGATGGAAGATTCAATTGGAAAAGTATGTAGTTACATTTTCAGTTGAAAAAAAAATAATTTACAACAACAAAAAAACGAAATTACAAAATAGTTATATTTTCAAACAAAGTGATGAATCTTCAACTGGGATAGTTGAATTTGAAACCAAACAGATTAATTTTTATAAAACAAAAATTAATTTTCAACTACAAAGATAATTTTTCAATCCAAAATTGAATAGTTAATTTTGTAGTTAAAAAAATTAATGTTCAACCAAAGAGATGCATTTTTAACTAAAATGATGGAATATTCAATTGGTATGGTTACATTTTCAATTAAAAAAATTAATTTCAAACAACAAAATAATTTTCAACAAAATAGTAAAATTCAGTAATATAAAAGCTAATTTTACAAATAAAGATTCATTGTTATTCAATCCCTGACATTTCCAGGCTTTTACATGCATATAAAAATCCCCTGACAATCAAAGGTTTTTCAAGTAGGGTAGACACCCTGTTGTTAATTAATGTGTAGCTTTTTCGTATTACATTTACGGGTTTGTTAACTCTATCAGGATCTTGATCTTTCAACAAAGCTAATCTTCTTTTTATATCTTCCACACTTGGAGGGGAAACTTGACTATCTTCACCCTTTAATTTTCTTAAACGTTCCACTATTTCTTGATCGGCCGGCTCTAGCCCACGTTTTAATTTGTCCCAGTGGCCTCCATGTGCGTACATTACTATTGGAGGTTTTGCTGGATTTTCCAAAGATTCGAGCCTGAAATTAATTTGCTTATTCAATAGTTCAATCAAATTATTCAAGCATTTCTTAGCTTCTCTCTTACACTCAGTAGATTAGATAATATTTATTTTAAATTGACTGATTTATGTTAAATCCGCTTTAACTTTTAAAACATTATTACTTGTTTGTGATATCGACGGGAGCAAGTGGTTGGATCTTTGGGTTCTCAGCATCCAGAATTGATTTTTCATCTGTAGGTGTAACCGGTTTCGAATCCTTTTTTGATTCATGTTTACTGAAACATCGACCGCAAACTTTTTTCACTCCAACGTTGGGAATTTCACATTTGTATTTGAGGCACTTGCTACAGAAAGAAAATCCGCAATTTGGGCATGCGTTCTGAAAAAAGACATGGAAAATGACCTATCTAAATTGAAGGGTTGCAGTACAGAACTAGATAAACCAAAAACATCGGACATTTTCAGGGGAGCGAAATAACATTCTGTAAAATCAAAAACACCATTTAAAGATAAATTAAAAGTTTACTTCCAGGCTTTCCGAAGTGAGGCCAAAGAAGTATGATTAAAAAAATCCAGTTCCGGGAAATAGAATGTGGAAGTAACAGGCTCGGTTGCGGATCAAGATAAAAAATGCAATTTTCAGTTCAAACAAAAAATATAAACCTACTCCTGAGATATTGAGTTTCTAAATTGGGAGAAAATGAGTTTGATCAGAAAAATTTAACCAATTCCGAGTAAACCATTCAAGAATTTGGAGGTTTAAATTTCATGGGTTTTAAAAATCATGTTTGGATAGCAACTAAAAATCTATTTTTCAATTACAAAAAAATAATACAAACTTACTCTCGAGATATGGGGAGGCTGAATAAGAATAAAAATGTTTCCATCCAAAAAATTATTCTGCTCTAGGAAGAAAATAATATTACGAAATATCGCTTCTGATCCTATATAAGGGAAAAAGTTAAGCGAAAAAAACCTACAAAAGTGGCTTCTTAATAGAAAATTAGGATTTAGGATTTTAGTTTGGAATTTGATTGGTACTTTGGTGCTGAAGAAAGTGGCAAATAGTCTTATTTAAGGGATTTTTCTTTAAAAAAGAAAGAAGTATTTTATTATTATTAATTATTATTTTATTATTATTTCAGCAAAAATGTTATTACTTATTGATTATCTAGTTATGTATCGCAACCCTTCAATTAATAATCACTTAAAGTTAAAATTGGTACTAAAGTCAAATAATTTTTAATAAAGATTAATTGAGTCGAAATACTTACAATCTTATGCCATTTTAGAGATTATCAAAAACGTAAACATATAAAAGATAATTTAACAAGTAACATAGTTTCCTAAGAACAGTCAAGGACAAAAATACACGAGTGACGCACAAAAAATACAGCTGACCTTAAACAATAATTTAAACTATTTAAACCAGCAAAAACTTGGAAAAAAACTATTCTGACGTAAATATAATTGGGAACAAAGTGTCAAAGTGACAGTTCTACCTAACCTATAAAATTCCAAATCATCTTACCTCTCGCGTAAAAAGCGAAAATTTTGACTGACATGTATTGCACGACATTTTACACTTTTAATTGTAACTCTTTCTATCCAGGCATCAGAAATAGAGACACTATTCACTATTATTTTGTAAATAAACAACACACTAAAAATGACGTGTTGCTGAGTTGCTCTTCAAGTTTCAACGGAGATTCTGCAATATCGACACCGAAAATAGACATTTTTAGAAGATTTAGAAATTTAAAAAAATCTAAGTTATTCTTCATCTTCTTCATGTTGTGGGTGATTATCTAAAAATTCCCTCTATCATTAATTTATTTTTTTGCAATTTGAATGTTAAAAGAAGGAAATCAGAATTGAATAACAACGAAATAAAGTAAACGTTAAATTTCTTTACCGACTGAGGTTTTATTTACTGAAAATTCGGAAAGGGGGCGCTGTTTAAATGAACAGATTCAAAATTAAATCGCGAAAGGCTGACAGAATTGAAGGGTTATCTCTGATATATTTAGTTGAATTTAAAGGAAGTGTTTTAAAATAACTTAAAATTTATAAGGAATTAAGAATATAGTGAATTATTTAATACTTGGTGTAATGTATTATGTGTATGTGGTTCTATAAAGGATTCCCCATCCTAAAAATACGACAACGTAGGTAAAGACTTTCTGTATATTGTTTTCATCACGGTTTTCATTTCAGGAATTAATCCAAGTTTGGCAATATTTTTACGGTATTTTTTCTTATTTTGTGTCACAAGTATTGCTATTTAAACATTCTTATAAATTGTTGTTGAATTTCATCAATTTAGTTTTTTGGAGATCAAATACACTTTTACAACCTCAAAAAGCATATTTGACTTATTTTTGAGAGCACAATTAATTTTAAACAAGCTCAAATATTGATTCAGTGACTTTAAAAATTATGATATTAGCAGTCAATATTTAGTAATTAAAGAATGTTGTAGAGGTTAGATTAACATTTCGTCAAACATTTACTAATGCCATTTTTATGTAAAGTAAGCAACTTAGTATTTATTTATTTTCACAAGGGGCCATCCTTTCCTGATGATAACTTTGAAAAAAGTTTGCGAATTTTGTGAAAAATACCCTCCCATTTTTTAAAGAATTCTTTTTTCCCTGTTTTCAAGAAACTTACCCTTTCATCCCTTTTTCTCGTTAATGGAACCCGAAAAGAAAATTCAACTATTTTTGGTTGAAAAGTAGACTATTATATTTTTGGTTCGGAATTCATCTCGTGTGGTTAAAATTGTACTATTTAGTTGAAAATTTAATAAGTTTGAGTTGGGTTGAAAATTAGTTTTTGTTTTTTTTTTGGTTGAGAATTAAAATATTTTTAATTGAAAATGGATATTTTTATTTGAAATATCATGTACTTTGTTAAAAAATTATATTTTTTTTAGAAAATTCATCCCTTTTGGTTAAAAATTTCTCTTTTGGTTAAAAATTCTACTATTGGGTTTAAAATTCGTTTTTTCTTTGTCAAAAATTAATTTTTAACTGATAATGTAAATATTCAGTTTTTAATTCAAATTGTATATTTTGCAATTGAAAATAGTTCTTTTTTCGTTAAAAATTCATGTATTTTGTTGAAAAGTCGTATTTTTTGGTAGAAAATTAATCTTCTTAATAGAAAATTTATCCTTTTTTGTTAAAAATACAGATGTTTGGTTGAAAATGCAACTATTTTGTTGAAAATTCGTCTTTTTTGGTTTTAAAATTAACTACTTCATTTAAAGTTTAACTACTGTTTTTTTAATTAATTTTTTTGGATGAAGATTCATCATTTTAGTCAAAGATTCATATTTCCGTGTTAAAAATCGAACTGTATTGTAGAAAATTCGTCTTTATAGCTTGAAAATTCAACTATTTGGCTGAAAATTAAACTTATTTTGTTGAAAATTCAACTATTTGGTTAAAAATTCAACTATTTCTATAAATATGTAATTATATGGTAGAAAATTTAACTTTTTTGTTGGTTAACCCTTTGAAACCCACTGGGAACTTCAGTTCCCAAAGACGCGTTCAAAAATCTATAACTATGCAAACAATTAATATGTTTTTGATTTCTTTGCAACATAGACAAGAGAATTGTTTCTTTCATCTGTACAAATTTGAAACACTATAAATATTGTTGCATTTATTGACTATGACGTCATAAAGCACTGTATGTGCATTTAAAAAAACTTGGGTCTTAGAGGGTTATTTTTTAACTTTTTTATCCGAAAATGTAACTATTCCATTTTCGGTTGGAAATTTATCCTTTGAAAAATTAACTATTTGGTAGAAAATGTATGTACTTTGTTAAAAAATTCTTTTTTTTTTTGGTTAAATTCAACTGGTTGAAAATTCGTTTTATTCTTGTTGAAAATTAATTTATCAAACTAAAAATTTGCCGATTCCCTTTTTGGATAAAAAAAATATTTATTAGTCGAAAATTCATCTATTTGGTTGAGGATTTAATTACATTGTTAATTTTTTTGTTTCGTTTCAATCAACTGGTTAAAAATTTATCTTTTGGATCGAAAGTTCGTCATTTACGGTAGAAAAGTCATATTTCTGGGTTGAAAATGAATTTTTTTGTTTGATAAATAAACGTTCTTCGATAAAATTCGTCTTTTTTGCATGAAAATTTAACTATTTGGTTACAAGTTGAACAATATTGTTGAAAATTAATCTTTTTTGCTTGAAATTTAAATTGTTTGGTTGTTGATGCAACTGTTTGGTTAAAAATTATTCTTTTGTTTGTTGAAAATTGGTCTTTTTGGGCTTAAAATTCATGAAAATTGTTGGTAGAAAATCTTTTTTGGTAGAAAATTTAAATATTAGGCTGAAAATACAATAATATTTCGACTCTAAATCTTAGAAATATAAAGTGTTTCATATTGAATTCTATATAATATTTACATTCATTTTATTCCCCTATTTTCGTCAACAATCATCCTATTTCCTCCGTTTTTAAAGAATTTTGGGTCTACGTTCTTGGGGGGGGGGGGGGGGGGGGGGGGGGGGTAAATAGCATGACATTGCGAACATAGATTATGGACGGTCTTTAAGTAATACATCCGATTTTTTCATTATGTAAATTCTGAACCATTATTACTATTTTTTTCAAATTACGCAAAACTTGCTAATATTTAAATATCTGGAAAAATCAATTTTATACTTGGAATCAAAGACGTAAATTTATAAATTGAAATGTTCTACATATATACAGATTATAAAAAATCGAGATTGAATCAAATTGAAATATAATTTTATTGTTTTTCAACGTGCTTTCAGTTATGTGTAGACTAGGAGATGGAATTCTAATGTTAGACTTACGGCTTTTGCTAAGAATGAAAAGGCTGCTTTGCTTACTTGCGAAATGGCTGCAGCCAGTGATGAAAATATCCATTTTGTTGCTACTTGGAGCAGGTAATTGTATTATAAATAATTAATCTTTCATGTAAAATCTCTGTTTAAAAATAAACATAGAAATTATTTTTAATTTGGTTTTTATTTAATTATTTAGGTTTATTGTTTGCATACGCATTTGTAAATGTAAAAGATGAGTTACCATATTTTGCGGAAAGATTCGACTACAGAAAGACAAAATCGCAGTGTTCCGAAATACTCGACGTCAAACATTCGACCAAATCATGTCCATCAGCTCTAGAAAAGGAATTTCTTCGACTTAAAACCAAAGCATTTGGTCTCGAAAACATGATTCGAAAAATGGTAATCCTTGTTTTATAATACCTACAGATTTCACCGTCCAAATTGCTCTAAAAAGGAGGGAAATAGGACGATTTTTTAAGAAAACAGGGAAATAAATTCTTTTAAATAAAACTAATATAGATACCATATTCCTAAGATTTCAAGTCGAAATATATTGCATTTTCAACAAAATTGTGAAATTTTCAAACAAAAAATAATTTTCTAACATAAGAGATGAATTTTCAACCCAAAAACGAATATTGACCAAGAAAGTCCTAAACAGTCGATTTTTTTGGGAAACATTTGACTTTCAAGCCCGAAAAGATGAGTTTTCAACCAAAAACATAATTTTCAACCAAATATTAGAAATTTTAAGCAAAAAAATTGTTAATCAAAAGAAATGAATTCTGGAGCGAAAATATATTTGAATTTTATTTTATTAAAAAGAACGAATTTTCATCCAAAAAATAATTAAATTAACACTAAAAAGGAATTAACTTTTACCCAAAAAATTCCATTTTTAGCCAAATAGTTGAATTTACAACTTTCAAAGATGAATTTTGAACCAAATGGGCGAACATTCAACTAAAAAAGAATTAATTTCTAACAAAAAAATGTGCATTTTCAATCCAAAAGAATGAATTTTCTATCCAAAAAGGCAAATGTTCAACAAAACAGTTGAATTTTCAACAAATTAATAAAATTTGTAACCAAATATTTGAACTTCCAAGCAAAAGTGACCAATTAAAAAAAAATAGTTCAATTTTTTGACCAACTAGTGTGATTTTCAGCCCGCAAATATTAATTTTCAAAACTGAAGTTAATTTTCAACCACATGGTTGAATTTTCTATGAAAGTAGTTGAATTTTCAAATAAAAAAATCCAATTTTAACCAGAAATGGAATAGTTCAATTTTCAGTTAAGAAAAAAAAAATGCCAACCAAAGTAGTTGGATACTCTTATTGGATCCTATTAATTCAGTTCACATTTTAGCGAAAAAACGAGAAAATGGAGGAAGTTTTTTGAGAACAGGGAAAAAAAGAAATTGAAAAAAGTGGGGGATAGGGGAAAGTATAAAGGGGAAAGATCAGGATCTAAATCATTTTTACTTACAGAAACTGCAGCTAAGCAAATTTTATTCTTGCCGTGGAGGGAAAGGTAAGCATATTAGTCCCATATACACATTTTGAATACTTTACCAATAAAACGATTAATGAAATAGAATATTTTTTCTTGTTAGAAATAAATGAAGAGCTGGCAGATTTCGCATCGGAAGCAGTCGGAGGTTGTATAGTAGACACTCCAGACACAGAGCCGTTTCATGTCTCTCAATCGGACCAACTCACTTTCTTTGGTATTCCAATTTGGCGACCTTCTTACCACACACCACGAAAAGTAATCCAGGTTAATATTGAAATGATATAAATGTTACTCTAATTGAATATTCAGAAACTCTTGATCTTTAAAATTAATTGATTTTAATTAACGTAGCCATGGGTGCAAGCTGGAGAATGTTGGGCTTTCAAGGGTTCCACAGGGAAAATTATTATCGACCTAGCTAAATCCGCAATGATTAGCCACGTGACTATGGAACACATTCCAGCATCCGCAGCTTTATCAGGAACAATCGATTCCGCGCCGAAGAAATTCAGCGTTCTCGTAAGCCCATTTTAAGATCTTAAAATTGAGATTGCAGGCCTCAGACTAATTTGATGCATTTGAAATAGTGTCAGTATTATCATAAATTTTGAAATATAATAGCAAAATAGTGTCATCAAATTTGTATTATAAAGAAATGAGGGGTTAACTATTTTTTAAACCAAGTATGCAATGTACGTCTTCCATAAAATCGAGTGAAATCCTTTGGAATCTTTTTTAAAACCCTAATAGCTTTGAAATTCGTACCTCGGAAATCTGTTGAGTACTAGAAAAATTCCTGGAAAACTCGTCTAATGCTCAAGAATTTACACGTATTGAATGAAAGCTTTTAACACTTTTCAATTCGACAAGTTTAAATTAAAATTCCGTTAAGCAGCAAAATTTTTAATTTAAAACTTTTGTAAATTAAATAGTTCAAAGATTCATAGTTAAAAAATATAAATCCACGCTTTCATTCTCAATTCCTTAAATTGAAGAATGAATCAATAAATTTGTAAATTATCAAAATTATATCATTTTAAACAATTTTAAGTTTAAAACAGTAAAAATGCAATGATTTAATTTTTTATAAACAGAATATTTTCAACTTAGAAGTTTAATTATTTAATTAAGTTCAAATAAATAATAGTTTAATTGCTTTATTTATATTTATACATCAAGAATATAGGTTTGCAATATTTTTAAACATTCTCTTACATTTTTTTTGTTTTTTTTTGTTTTTTTGAGAAAAAATCTTCCACATTTTTCCCTTAAACAGTGTACATTTCCTTTGAAATCTTACCATTTGTTTTGGAAACGCATTAATATTAATCCTTCAGATATGACGACATTCCTTTAAGTCTCTAAAATCCGTAAAAATCTTTAGAAGTTCCTTGAAATTTTATCTCATTTCATTTATTCCCCAATTCAGGGTGTCTACTCAAATCCTGGAAAAAATTCCCTAACAAATCCAGGTTTTTTTCCAGGTATATCAAGTTTTTTCCAGATATAATTATTATTATTTACAGTTCCAAAAAGATCAATTTTTAACCAAATAGTTGGATTTCGAACTAAAAAAGATCAGTTTTCAACAAAAAATGGAATAGCTTAATTTTTAGCTAAAAAACTAATTTTCCACAAAAACAAAAGAAAATTTGTAACCAAAGTAATGAATTTTTATATAAAATGATGAATATTCAACTAGAATAGATCAATTTTAAACGAAAAAAATGAATTTTTAATAAAAAAGTTTATCTTTTAACCAAGTAGTTTTATTATCAAACGAATTTTTAACCAAAAAGATTAATTTTCTACCAAAAAGACGATTTTTCAACAAAATACATGAATTTTAAACGAAATAGTTTAATTTTCAATTAAAAAAGACAAATTTTTAACCAATTAGTTGATATTTTTAACTAAAAAAAGCTTTCAACCCAAAATGGAACAGTTAAATTTAATTCAAAAAAAAATAATTTTCAACCAAAATGATGAATTTTTTAACTGAAACGATGAATCTTTAACTGGAATAGTTAAATTTTGATCCAAAAAGAAATTTTCAACTGAAATGATGAATCTTTAACTGGAATAGTTAAGTTTTTAACCAAAAATCTAATTTTGAACCAAAAAGATTAATTTCTACCAAAACAGACGAATTTTCAACAAAGTACATGAATTTTCAACTAAAAGAGATAATTTGACAACCAAAAAATGAATAGTTAAATTTTCAGTCAAAAAAATAAAGTTCAACCAAAGAACTGAATTTTTAACTAAAATTATGAATTTTCAATTAAAATTATGAATCTTTAACTAGAATAATTGAATTTTCAACCAAAAAGATGAGTTTCCAACCAAGAAAATTAATTTTTACCAAAAAATACGAATTTTCGATGAAAAAAGATAATTTTTTAACAGGAATTTTAATAGTCTACTTTTTAGTTAAAAAATTAATATTCAACGAAAGAGATGAATTTTCAACTAAAATGATGGAATATCCAAGTGGAATAGTTACATTTTCAGTTTAAAAAAATTAATTTTCAGTCACAGGAAAAAAGAATTTTCAACAAAAGAACTCATTTTTCAACCAAAGGGATGAATTGTCAATTAAAATGATGATACTTTAACTGAAAAATAATTATTTTTATCAAAAGAGTTTAACTTTCAAACAAGTATTTAAATTTTCCAAAAACGAAATAGTTAAATTTTTAGGTAAAAAAATTAATTTTCCATACAAAAAAAAAATCCTAACCAAAGTGATGAATTTTCAACGAAAAAATGATGAACCTTCAACTGAAATGGATGAATTTTAAACCAAAACGATTAATTTTTAACATAAGAATTTAACTTTCAGCCAAAAAGATTAGTTTCAAACGAAGAATATTAATTTCTACGGCAAAATACGAATTTTCAACCAAACAAGATAATGTTTTCAATCAAAAATTGTATAGTTAAATTTTGTTACAAAAATTAATGTTCAATGAAAGAGATGAATTTTGAACTAAATTGATGGAATATTTAACTGGAATAGTTACATTTTCAGTTAAAAAAAATTAATCTTCAGCCAAAGAAAAAGCGAATTTTCGCCACATAGCTCATTTTTCGTCCAAAGTAATGCATTTTCAAGTAAAGTTATAAATTCTAAAAGATAAAAAATTCATTTTTGACAAATGAGTTTAACTTTCAACCAAGTAATTAAATTTTCATTCCAAAACAGATAAATTTTTTTCATCAAAAACAATTGAATTCAACCAAAAAAGACGATTGTTCAAGAATAACTGAAATCCGCCGAGAAATCCTAAAAATTCCTGAAAAACTCGACAATCTTTTTAAATCCCTTTTAATACGTAGAATGCCTTTACAAAACCTATAATTTCTTTAGAAATCGTATTAATCTGTTAAATATGGCGAAATTCCTTCAAATCTCTAAAAAGATTCTTGAAAGTTCATCTCATTTAATTTATTCCCGTTATTTCTTTAAAAATCCGTTGGGATTAATAATAATTAAAAAAATCTGTAATATCTTTCAAAATGTCGTTAAAAATAATGAAATTTTTGAAATCCCATGTAATCATAGAAAATCGGATAAAGCCCCTTTTTAATATCATGAAATATTTTTAAATACCCTAAAAGCTTTCCAATTCCTTGAAATATTTAAAATCGGTTACTAAAATCTATTAAAACCCCTTGAATTATGTTAAAATCCTCTGAAATCTCTAGAAAATTCTGCAATTTTTTGTTAAATTCCTTGAAATCTATAGAAATTCCTTATAAAATATTTGTATTTCATTTGAAATCCTATGAATCCCTCAAATATTGTGGAATTCCTTGAAATTTTATAAATACCGTAAAAATTCCTTGAAATGTTCGAAATATTTTAAATCTTATAAAATCATTTGAAATTTCCTAGAAATTTTTAAATCTCTTGAAATACTCTAAAAGCTTTCAATATCGTTGAAATTCCGTAGAATTCCTTTAAAATCGCATGAATCCCTTAAATATGGAAAGATTCCTTGAAATATAATTTCATTTATCCCTACATTTCTCTAGAAATTTATTGGTATTAATAATTACAAAAATCGAGTGAGATCCTGTAAAACCTCTTGAAATCTGTAATGTTTCAAAATTCCTTCAAAAAATAATGAAATCTTTGAAATTCCATGTAATCATAGGAAATCGGATAAAGCCCCTTTTAATATCTTGAAATATTGTTTAATACTCTAAAAGCTTTCAAATTCCTTGAAATCCGTTACTGAAATCTATCAAAACCCCTTGAATTCTGTTGAAATCTCTCCGATTTTTTCAATTCCTTGAAACCTATAGAAATTCCTTATAATCTTATAGAATCTTTAAATTTATTTTGATATCCTATGAATCCCTTAAATATTGTAAAATTCCTTGTAATATACTAGGGTAAGTGCACCAATTCTTGGCACCCCCCAATTTGTTGACACCCTTCTCTGATTTCATAGATAATACATTTTTTTAGCATATTTTGCCTCAATTTAATTCTAAATCATTTTTACATATAATGTATATATTAATTATTCAGTGCAATGAAGTATGTATCCAAAATAAAATAAATTCACTTCGGTTTTTGGCATGCCAATAATAGAGCTAAGGTGTCCAGCATTGGTGCTCTTACCTTATATTCTTGAAAATCCTTTGAGATTTATAAAATCCCGTAAATCTTGAAATCTTTCATATTTTTGTTAATTCCTTTAAAAATGATGCAACGTTTATAAAGAATGCTATAAAATTTTCAACATTTCTTTGACTAATTATTTGCACCTGGTGCCAGGTGAAGAAAAATTAGTTTCATCCCAATAATCTATAACAGCCGACTAAGTTTTACCCACCCACGCACTTTGAAAAATATACGGAAAATTAAAAACGAAAAATTTATTTTCGTTTATAAACGTTGCAAACCTCAGTTACGTTAAAAATGCTTAAATCTTTGAAATCCTTTGAGACCCCGAAGTTTTCTATAAATTCCTTAAAATCTTCAATTCCCCTTTAAAAACCCCTTGGAATTGTAAAATACCCTAAAATCTTAAAACCCTTTGAAGTCCATTGAAAGTTTTTAAATCTTCACTTGAAGTAGTTTAAAATCCCATACATTATTTGGAAATTTGTAGTATCTCTTAATATTTCTTCAAAAATTTTGAAATACTTTGAAAACAGCAGAAATCTCGTAAATTATCTGAAATTTCTTGGAATCTTTTAAAATAATCCAAAGTTTTAAAACCCCTTGAAATCAGTTAAAATGTCGTAAAACCCTTTATAATCTGTTGAAATCTTGAGATATTTTTAGAAATATCTAGAAATGTTTTGAAATCTTGCAATTCTAATTTTTATTATGACCAACATGATATTGTAATCAATCTAGCGAAGAAAAAAAGTGTCAATAGTTTCGTGAGCTCGAGACCTCAGATTGTTAAATTTTTATTAGTTACAGTTGAAACTATTTAATTTAACATTTTCAAAAATTTTTCTACAACAAACTCAGTGTTAAATATGAAATTTTTCAATATCAGCACTTCAATTTACAACCGAGAACTAAAAATTTCAATTCGACTATTTATAACTACAAATATTTTCAATTCTAAATATTTAGTTTTAAATCATTAAAAATACTTTAATTTAATTTCATGCAATTATTCCAATTTTAGGGACAAGTCAAAGAAGAATTTGTCTGCATAGACAACTTCACCTACAACATCAACGGACCTCCTACTCAAACTTTTTCCGTGAAGGTGAGATTATTAATTAATCTAGTAAATCAATAATTAACCAAAATAAACTGAAAAAGTCTGACTTTCTTTTAGAAAAAGGAGATGACACAGTCCCCCTTTAAGCGAGTACTACTAGAAATAAAATCCAACTGGGGCAATCCTCACTACACTTGCATCTACAGATTCAAGGTTCACGGAAAACTGTTCGACGACACTCACTATGAGTAATTTTCTAATTTAAAAATCCAGAAGACACCTTATCTTCTAAAGAAGTTAAAGATTCCATTCAGTAGAGCCCTTCGAAAATATTCATTCTTCCTTTTATATTACTTTATATTATACAAATATAAATTATTTACCATAATCGTCAATTTTGTATAGTATCTTTTTTGTTTTAATAATTATGGAAATTAAGACGAGACGTACCTGATCGTAATAAATAAGTGATTATGTAGAACTAAGGTGTAAATAAAATAAAAAAATACAAATGAGGTTTCACGTTTTATTAAAATCCCTGTACAAGGTCTCACCTTATTTAAGAGAAGTTTAAACCCCACAAAGAATGTGCTTACCACTTCTCAGTGGAACCGCCACCCCAGCTGGTAACTGGAGCAGGAGCCTGTGGAGTTGGTGCCCAATCTTCTTGTCCAGGAACCTTAAATTAGAAAATTTTATTTAATTAAATAGGTAGTCTTGAATATTTAAGAAACAGGGTAGCCGGCCGTCTTAAACGAGGAAAAAATGCAAAAGCACAATAATTTACACGTATAAAGTGGAAGTTTTAAACACTTTTCAATTCAACAAATTTCAATCAAATGCCGCTAAACTGCAAAATTTTAAATTTCAAACTTTTATAAATTAAACAGTTCAAGGATTTCTAGTTAACATTAAAAATTTACGATTTAATTATTTAACCGAATATTTACTAATTTTTCAAAATAAAAAATCATAAAAATTTTTCCCAGGAATCTTAAGAAAATCTTTTTATTATCTTAAATGCTTTCAAAGTACTCAAACAAGCTTCAAACTTTTATTTCGAAATTTTCAAAAATCTACATTTTGCTTTTAGATTTTTTTAAATCTTTTCAAATTTTAAGTTATTTATGAAATTTTGTCATAACTTTTAAAATGATTTGAATTTTTCCTTCTTTTTTTTTAATCCTGCAAAATAAAAAACAATTCCTTAAAATCTTACAGATTCTTTTTTGACAATTTTGGAAATATTTTTAAAAATTATCTTAAAATTAATTTTTTTAAATAAAAAATCATTAAAAATTTTCTGAGAAATCTTAGTAACATTTTTTTATTATCTTGAAACCCTTCAAAATCCTTAAAAAGCTTCAATATTTTCTTTCAGAATCTTAAGAAATGTACATTTTGTTTAAAAATTTTTCAAACTTGAAATTATTTTTCAAAACTTTTTAATATTTTTTTAACGATTCGAATTTTTTCCTAAAAATGGTTTAAAATCATAAAAAAATTAAAAAATTGCCTTAAAATCTTCAAGATTCCTTTTTGACAATTGTGGAAATATTTTGAAAGTGTATTTAAACATTCCCTTAAAGTTAATTTTTCAAGATAAAAATCATTTTCATTTTTCCTATGAGCGTTAAGAATTTTTTGTTATAATCTCGAAAGCTTTCAACATTTTTTATAACCTTCTAATTTTTTGTTCGTTTTTAAATGGAACAATTAAAATTGTAACGTCCAAAACTGACTCAGAAATTCTAACGATTTAAAGCTTGCTATTTCAACAATTTAGTTTCAAATTGTTTAGTTCTGAATATTTTATTTATGATTGCTCATTTTAAATAAACAGTAAAATATTGCTAAATATTAAAAAATTGTTCTTTTTTTTTAATTAAAAAATTTGAAATTGACCGGGTTGAAATTGGAATATTTTAGACTGAAACAATATTCGAATAGGATTTGAAATTGAATAAAAGAGTTTAATTATGAATTTATTAATATGAAGTTACTTTGAAGACCTGAGTTCTAATTCTAGCGGAGTTGAGAGGAAATTTTTCACACAACTTATGAATAAAAATCAATATTTAAATATGGATAGAAGACCAGTAGACAAAAAAGAACTTACATCAAATATAATTGTTTTTAATTGACCACTTAAAGTTCTTTGAAACTGCATTTAAAAATTCTTTAAATTGAAAATGTACGCTTACAAATGAAGACCTAAAATGGAACATTTTTAAAGTCAAAGATTTTACTATCAATAATTCATACTTGAAAAAGTTAAAAATTGAAATTAACATAAAAAAAATGGATAATTTTCCTTCTTAGAATTTGTAAAACTACAGGTCAAAAAAATAATTCACTGTCATTTACCGGTTTCCCGGTTCAGCGGCCACCCCGAAACAAATTATTTAATATTGGATCATTTTTATTAAATTTTAATTACCTGGGATGCCCAGTCGCCACTAGGAGCGAAGGCAGCTGGAGCACCGGCTGGTGGAACAACGGCTGGTGCAACTGGGGCACCATCGTCAGCCCAGTTCTCGGTGACATTTACATTTGTGTCTGCGTCATTGCCCCAACCATCAGTAGTTGTAGAGGGTTCCGCAGCTGCGAATTCCTTTGGTGGTGGAGCTGGAAGTTCCTTAGCCGCTTGTTCTTCCTTCTCAGCCTGAAAAATATAATTTTTAATCAGTTCACTGCTTTAAAAAATATCAGTTTCTTGATAGAAAGTTCATGTTTCAGAAAAGATTAAGCCATATGTACCAACAGTTATTTTTTCTGGACATAGATCACTCATCATAGAATAAAAAACGAACTTAAATATAAATTTAGAGTGGCCAACAAAATTTAAGATAATTCCAAATTCCCCGTTTCATGACTCGGGCTTACTTCAGAGATAAAAAATAGTGTCAAGACTGGCATAAATTTTGAAAAATAGTAGCAAAATAGTGGCATGAAATTGTAGAAATAATGAACTTATATCAGGTTTCTAAGTGCTCTATGGAATATAAAAAAAGTATTAAAAAAAGTATCTTTCTGAAGAAAAAAGTATCCTCATAAGTAAAAAAAAAGTATTTAAAAAGTAGCATTTTTAAATTACTCAAAAATTAGTTTTTAAATAAAAAAGTAGCTGAAAAATACTTTTTATCTGAAAAATGTATTTTTTAACATTTAAAAAAAACTGGATTTTGTTAGTCCGATCATTTTTTTTATATCACTTTACATTTAAAAAAGTAGCCTTGCCTAAAAAATTATCAAAAGAAGTGTGGAACTTCGAAGTTAATTTATATTAACATATATAAATCATACAGACCTCAGATCGACTATAATGCTTTTTAAAAAACTCCCAGAAGTGACATAAATCACATGAAATTTCGAAAAATGTATTTTTTTAGGAATACAGAGTAAAAGTTTTAGATAAAGAACTCTCATTAGTAATATTTTTGTTTTTCTTAACGAAGGAAATGAGATCAAGTGCTATAAATAGAAGAAGAAAAAAACATAAAATAACAAAGAATATGTAGTAACTTGAATTTTCTTTTTTCTAGAATAAAATCTAATGGAATTCAAATTGTACTTGCACAAATGCAATTAATAGTTAAATCCATTTCATTTTTTTGTAAATTATAAGGCACCCAACAATTGAACAAAACAGTATTATGAAGAAATTCCGCAATTGATATATTTATATTCTATGGAGGTATTTAATAAAATTTGAAATAAAACACTCAAATGAAACTAATTAAACTATGATTAAAAAATCTTTGCAAAGATAAAAAAAAATCTTGGAAAATTAATTCTTACTTCACCAATTCCAATCAAACGAATAAATTTCCTCCAAACATAATAAATTTTATTTTAAAGTATTTTTAAACTCAGGAATTTCTACATACTTTGAATTATATAAAATAATAATGTAACTTCCACTTTTAATGACATCCATATCTTAATTCTGAAGTCTAAAATATTTCTTTCTAAAAACTTAAAACTTGCATTATTTTCAAATTTGAACTATTTACAAAAGAGAAAACTTCAAATTTTTTCATATTTATAAAGGATGAATGCCCTTGAATAGAATTTTTTCTTCTTGATGCCATTTATATTCAAATACTTTTAAATTAGGGAACTTATTTATTTTAAAATCGTTCAATTCTAAGCTATTTCTATTGTCAACGTTTCCGATTGGATATTTTTACTCTTGAATGTGACTAAATCAAATTGCTGCTTTTAAAACTCTTTCAATTTGTAATAATTAACTTTTGAACGATGTACACTTGAAAATACATTGACAATGAAGGCTTTCTTTGGAAATTGGGTCGTTGCAAGATTTACAGTATTTGCATTTTTCAATAATAAATTACCTACTCATTAAATCGATCAAAGAAAATTCGTCTACAATCTTTTACTTCGGAGGAATTCAAAAAATAAATTAGTAATATTTTTAATATTAAAATGGCCTTGAGTTGTTGAATCGCCTCTACCAATGAGAAAAGAAAAACGAGGATTGATTTTAATGGCCTTATTGGCTAACTTCCGAATCTCAAACAAAAAAAGTCGAAAGTTATTTCTTGGCGCGGTGCTTCTACCAAGCTGTGACTGGTCGCAAATTTAAAAATCGACATATTTTAGAATTAAATAAAAAAAAAGACTTCACAAAAATTTGGTTTCTTTTAGTCAAAATGGTTATCAATTTTTATATATTAAGTGAAAATTGAAAACCAAATAAAATTTTTTTGAACCGCCCTCTTATTCGACTTTGAACTTTTTCAACTTCAGAATATTAAGCCAATAGATGGTACAAATTAAAATGATATAATTTGGAAGATTTTTCTTTAAGAAATCGAAAATGTTGCTCCATCAGATGTCTAAGATGGAAACTAATAAAGAATAGATGAGTTTATAGTATTTTAAATTAATTTTCGTATATATTAGCCTTTGGGACTATTTTCCTGTATATATTTTTGTACTTGAGATGGTAGACACATTATTTTAGCCAATCATCCAAGTTCGAAAATATTTTTGAAAAGAAAATAAAGGAACAGTGGCGTGAGTCCGAGCCTTGCCAGTTTCCAGTTTTTTCGCGGCCATTAAAATTTATTGAAATACAGAAGACAAATTTACCTCTTCTGGATCTCTGTAGAAGAACAGATCAACCACAACATCCCACTTGGTCTCACGGGGAATGGATCCGCGAAGTCGGAGAACTTCACGAGCCAACAGCCACCACAAAAGACCGATGCTGTGCGTACTCTTGTTATTGCATGGAATTGCAATGTCAACGAATCGAAGAGGCGAATCAGTGTTACAGAAAGCGATAACAGGAATGTTGACGTAACTCGCTTCAGTGATTGGCTGATGATCTGTAGCTGGGTCGGTAACAATCAAGAGACGTGGTTCCCTGAAAGCAGCCTTTAAAAATATAAATGATTAAAATTGAGGAAGAAAATTTCTTTTCAAGTGTAAAGTATAATTAGAGTTATCAGAAAAGATTAAGCCAATGATAGCCAACATTTTTGCATTCTGGACAAAAGAGTATCTTCATGTGTGAGAAAATTAAGTGATGTGAATTTCGTTATTTATTTGATTATTATATACCTGGATCTGATTGGTGAAGGCACCAGGAGTGAAACGACCAGCAATTGGTGTTGCGCCGGTGTGGTTGGCGAATTTAAGGACTGCTCTTTGTCCATAGGGCCGGCCACTGATGACGAAAACTTCGCTGGCATGTTCAATGGCAACGATTGCTCGTGCAGCGAGCAAGAGCTTCTCCCATGTTCTTCTTAAGTTAATTATGTTTACGCCAGTGCCTGAAATTAATGATTAGTGTTTAGAAAAATTAGAATCATTTAATACTTAATAAACAATTGGAAATTATCTTTGCCGTAGACCAAGAAATATAAACTTTGTTATTTTTCAGGGTTGCTACAAACCCCCTATTTCGAAATTCGCTGACTTTTCCCTGACCGTTATAAATTTTTCTTTCACGTATTAAGAACCTGCATTTTCAACAGATGAAGTTTTAACCAAAAAGTTGATGTTTTGAAGCAAAAAGATGAGTTTTCTACCAACAGGAATTATTTAAAAAATACATGAATTTTCAACCAAATAGTTGAGTTTTCAACTCACGACATAACATTTTGAACAAAAAATGGAAGAATTAAATTTTCAGTTAAAAGAATTAATTTATAACAAAAGAAGGAGTTTTCAATAAAATAGTTCGATTTTCCACCAGAGACGAATTTTTAACAAACAAAAAATTGAATTCTTAACGAAATGTGTACCTAGTTGATATTTCCACACAAAAATATATTAATGGTTATCAAAAACAGTTGAATAAAACCAAAGAATAGGAATTTTCAACGAATTAGTTGAATCCTCAATCAAAACAGACTAATTTTCCAACTAAACTGAGGAATTTTCGTCAAAATTGGTGAACTTTTAACCAAAGTGACGAATCTTTCACAACAAAAAATGAATTCTCAAGAAAAATTTACATAAAAAAACATATTTTAATTGTTAATCAGAAACAGTTGAATAAAATAAAAAAATACGAATTTGCAACGAACTAGTTGAATCCTCAACCAAAAATGATTAACTTTAAAAACAAAAAGAAGAATTTTCAACAAAATTATGGAATTTAAAAAACAAAAAAAAACGTACTTTATACCAAAAAAAGTTGATTTTTTAAACAAAAATATGATTTTCAAAACAAACAAAAAATGAATTTACAACCCAAATAAGACGAGTTTTCAACAAACTACATAAATTTTCAATTAATTTCCAACAAAAAAACACGGGTTTTTGACAAAATAAATGAATCTTCAACTAAAAAATAAATACACTTTCAAGTAAAAATGGAGTAATACATTTTCAGTTTAAAAATCAATTTCTAACAAAAAAGGAATTTTCAACAAAAAAATTCAATTTCCAACCAAAGAAATGAATGATCAACCATAAACATGAATTTTTAACAAAGTAGTTGAACTTTCAGCTAAGTAGTTGAATTTTCAAAAAAAAAAAAAGATGAGTTCCCAACCAAAAATATAAAAGTTGATATTTCTACCAAAAAATTTGAATTCACCTAAAAAACGAATTTCAAACAAAATAGTTGAATTTTCAGCTGAAAAAATTAAGTTTCATCCAAAAAATATTTTCTACTAAAAGAAATTATTTTCCAACAAAAAATTTGAGTTCTTAAGCTAAAATGTCGAACTATTTTCAAAAAGTTGAATTTGAAACCCGAAAAGAGGGTGTTTTAACAAACAAGTTCATTTTCAACCAAATATATGATTTTTTAACAAAATATTTGAATTTTTAACAAACTAATTAAATTTTTAACCAAAAGAGATTAATTCTGAACCAAAAATGTAATAGTAGACTTTTCAACCAAAAAAAAGACTGAAGAGTACAAAAAAAAACATTAAAAAAATGTTCAAGTCGAAAAGTTGTATTCTTAACAAAAAAGGTAATTTTTAAACAAGGAAGGCGACTTTTATACCAATTTTCAAGCAAAAAATGATGAATTCATTCAATAAAAATGTTTTTATTTTAAATTTAAAAGAATCGTTTGGTTCAAACAAGACGAATATTCAACAAAATACATGAACTTTCTACCATGTAGCTGAATTTTCAACCGAAAACGATGAATTCTCCAAACAAAATATAATAGATATTTCAACCAAAAAAAGGTTTTAATTTTTAACCAAAAACAGCTGAAATCAACAAAAAACGACGATTAAAAAAAAAAGTTGAATCCTCAACCAAAACAGATTAATTTTTAACCAAAAACAAAAAAATATTAAATTTCTACGATAAGAGATAAATTTCCAACCGAGAAAGATTTTTGGTCAATAAAGAAAAAAATATTTCATTCCGAAGTGTTTAATTTTTCTACCAAAAAGACGATTTTTCTACAAAACAGTTGACTTTTCAAGCAAAAAAAAAAATGACTTCTAAAAAAAAAGTGTTGAATCATCAAGAAAGTAATAAAATTACCTTCAACTTCAGTTTATCGAAAATTCCCTGATTCTTTCAGGTTTTCCCTGATATTCCCTGACCAGTTTAAATTCGCCGAGTTTCCAGTATTCCCTGGCCTGTAGCAACCCTGTTTTTCATATAAAACCAAGATTTCGTTTCAAACTTCTCTATCCGAACTTTCTTTAATTTCTTAGATTTATAAAATCCTAAAAAAATTATATTTACCATCAACACGACGCTTGTAAACATACTGTTCCATTTGGAAGTTGACATTTTCACTACCAATGTGGGTACTTGCTGCCAACATCTTGGTAACATCATCCTCTTTGAGGGCTAACGCTTCTATATCTCCTGACATTTTAACGTTGTGGTTGAATTACGAGTCAACCTGAAACAACAATTAAGCATTCCTTTTTTAATATATCTTAATAATACGAGAAACAAAATTTTTGTAGAAAAATTTACTTTCAGAAAAGATTAAGCCATATGTACCAACAGTTATTTGTTCTGGACATAGATCTATCATCATATATTGAAAAACACACCTATAAGCTTACATTTTCTATTACATAAATTAAATATGAAGTACAACTTTTTGCTTTGTCTAAATTATTAGTAAGGCTCGATTGGAATAAAATAATGTATTATTGCACATTTCATGTAACAGAAACTAGGAAGAAATAGTTCTACGCTGTTGAAACATCTTTTCCAAAGATTTTCACAATATCAAGCATCATTACAAAAATGCCAAAAACGTGTAAAACTGAAGCAAGAACGGAAAGAGCGTTTGGCGTAACATGCGACATAACCTCACTTTGGATTTTTACTAATCTTTATAAGCATTAGAAAGTAGGTAAAGAATATATGCTCAATAAATTTTGGAGCCCACTTTTTTAATCCTTGCAATACATATCATTCTCTATACATTTTTAATATTTTACAATAATAACATAAGTTTCTTGTGCCACGTGCCCCGGCACAATGTTTTTATTAACAAAACCCTTCTAAACATAGTTCTTTGAATTAATCTGTTAACGATTTTAAATTAGATTTTTCAAATATATTTTTTAATCATAAATTATTATTAATATTGCTCAATTTATACAATAAATATGAAAGAAATTAATATGAGAAACTTACGTCGTGATGCCACTAGGAGTATTCCGTAAGGAAAGGACAGGAAATTAGACACGTTAGGTTAGGTCAACTTCGTACTTCAAAATTGGGCCTTACAAAACAAAATTTTTCTATTACAAGAGTATGAATACTTTCAAAACTATTTAAAAAACAAAAATAACATTTTAAGTTACTTATAAACATTATTAGTCACTTAATTTCGTTAAATCTTCTTTTTATAAAAATATTAGGAAATAGAAAGTAATAAGTACTACGTTAGTCAAAGTCTAAACAACACGAACAGAAAGAAGGTTCACAAGACAGACTTTTTTTAAAAGCTTGTTTCTCAGTGCTTTTTCAATTAAAATGTAACAGATAATCAGACCTAGCAAATAATATTAGTCTAAGCTGTTATAAAAAAACTCAGTGCAAGCGGAAATTTTATATTAATGACAGTTGTGGTTGAGAAATGTTGAGGTTATGGTACTCTTATCCATAAGCCGATTTTGTTTAAAGTAAACGTAATAAACCCTTTTCTTCAGGACTGAAAAGTGCAGAAATATTTTCGAGATAATTTAATTTAAAACGAAGACCAAATGCGATCAGAAAATATATTTATCCCTAGAGTGTCGTACATAACCTAAAAGAGAAACGTCACTTTACTTTCTCTTCTAACAAATTTGTCATTAAATTCGGCTTTAAAAATACTGTTGAAAATCATGTTATAACAAAATGAATCCCGAAAATCATAAAACAGTTTTTGTGTTAGATCACACGCCTTATTTTGGTATTTCTACCGAAAGTCCATTAGATTTTGACTGCCTCAAAAGTCGAGGGCAAAATCTCATTCCTTTGGCTCCTATTTGCAAATCATTATGGACAACGAGTGTGGAATCCTCGATGGAATATTGCCGAATTGTGTGGGATTTATTCCCTACTGGAAAATTGGTAAAAAATATTTTTCAGTGATTTGGAAAAGTTTGTTTACATTCGAGCGTTTCGTATTTCTACATTATTTTCTTGTTCCAGGTCAGATTTGTCGTGAGCGATCATGCTGCACATATATTAAATACCTGGAGTCCTCTGCAACAAAATCTCTCACATGTGGGACATTTTTTAAATTTTATTATCTAGATTAAAATATGTATAACAAAAAAGAATTGAGTTTCAAACTAGGTTCACTTAGAAAATCGGAGTTTAATTTATAATTTCATATTGAGAATTTCAGATCATGAACGGGATGGCAATCATAGGAGTTCCGCCAAGATCTCATCAGCCTGGAGCAGATTTTTCTGTGATACATGGCCTCAGAGTTGCAATTGAAGCCCTGACCGAATGTTCTGAAATTCAGCAGGAAAAAAGATCTAATTCGAGTGAGAATGCTAGCAAACTATTAAATAGAGGAAGAGTAATTTGCATCACAAGTGCGAGAGACAACATCAATATGAAAAGCTTGGAGAATATTTTCCTCAATGAGTTAGCACAGCAAAATAAAATTGCCTTAACGTCAGATCGGTAAGACATTTTTTAAATATTTCTTCAGTAATTTTCGATTTAAGGAATAAGATTGGCCAATTGAGATTTAAGTTGTTTAAAATTCAATAATTTGGAGTTAAAAGCTGTAACAGGTTAATGTTTTTAAATTGAATAATTTCCGGTCCAAACTTTCAAAAATTGAACAATATTAAATGAAATCAGTTCTGAATACATTTATGTAGAATGAGGTTCTAAATTCAGATATTCTTAATCAGACTTCAGAATTATAAACTTGTTAATTGACGGGTTTTAAAAATGTATCATTTCGTATTGATTAAGTTACAATTTAAATCGCTCGAAATGGAACGTTTAAAAATGTAAACTTTCAGAAACTACAACTTCAGGTTAAAACATTAAAAAATTTTACTTCAGAATCAGAGGTGTGCAGTCGTTTATTCGAATTTTAAATACAAATTTAGACGCGCTTGGAACATTAGATTTTTCGAAATAGAAAAAAATCTAACTTCACATCAAGCTGATTTGATGTAAAATTAGACTTTTTTATTTCGAAAAATCCAATCTTCTTATTGTGTCTAAATTTGTGTTGAAAATTTGAATAAACGACTATATAACTCTATTTGGAATCGAATATTTTCAAATAAAAAATGTCAAGTTGGCAGTTTTTAATATTGAACAATTCTATTTAATAAGTTTCCAAATAAGAAATTTGAATTTCAAATCCTTATAATTATAGAATTTTAAACATGTATAGTAGAAAAATGTATAATCTATCAAAAATGAAATGTCTTGAATGAATAATCTATAATCAGAGTGGCCACTGATAGGGAAAACCGGAAAATAGCCTGGATTTTTGAGCACCGGAAAATAGGAGAGAATTTTTTAGATATTGAAGATTTATCTTTTCGTAGAAAAGTCGTCTTTTGTGGTTGAAAGTGAATTATTTTTTATTGAAAAAAAAGTCTACTATTTTATTTTTGGTTCAGAATTCATCTATTTTGTTTAAAAATTCTACTATTTGGTTGAAAATTGAAGTATTTTGTTAAAACGTCATCTTTTTTGGTTGAAAGTTAATTTCTTTAAATTAAAAAATCTACTATATTTTTCGTCCAAAATTGATCTCTTTTGTTTAAAAATTCTACTTTTTGGTTTAAACTGTTTTGTTAAAATTCATGTTTTTGGATAGAAAATTCGTATCTTTGAATTGAAAATTCGTCTTTTGAGAAAAAAATCATCCCTTTTTCTTGAAAATTCAACTTTTTGGTTGAAAGTTAGTTCTTTTCATTTTAAAAGTCTACTATTCTATTTTGAGTTCAGAATTCATCCCTTTTGGTTAAAAATTCTACTATGTCGTCGAAAATTCAACTTTTTTGTTGAACATTTGTCTCTTATGTGTGAAAGATAATTCTTTTTAATTGAAAAGTCTACTATTATATTTTTGGTCCAGACTTCATCTCTTTTGGTTAAAAATTCTACTTTTTGGTAGAGAAATTAATTATTTTGCTGAATATTTAACTATTTTCTTAAAAAGTCATACTTTCAGTCGAAAATTCAACTGTTTCCTTAAACATTCGTATTTTTGGATAAAAAATTCATCTTTTGATAGAAGTCATTTCTCCTGGTTCAAAATTCAACTGTATTCTAAAAGATTCGTATTTTTGACTTGAAAGTTCAGCTGCTTTTGGTTGAAGTTTAATCTTTTTTGTTGAAAATTTATTCATTTGGTTGAAGATTCATTTTCGTAGGTTAGAGATTCAACTATTTGGTTAAAAATTTAGTTTGAGTAGCCACCCTGATAATGAGCTGTTAGATATTAAACAATATCGAACTGAAACCTTTCCATTTATTATTGTATCAAAAAACAAATCTATTTTGGAAAAGCATAAATCCCAATTTCTTCTTTTTGTTTTTTCAGCCTGATACCAATAAACCACTGCCATTTGGTTATTCTCAACATCTTCCCCAACAATGTGGAATCCCAGGTCACTAGTCAAAATCCACGAGAGGTTCGTTCCTGTTATTTAATTATTTTTATATTTGTTTGGTAGTTATGCCTAAATTATACAATTAAAAAAAAGACTTGCCTTACGATTTAGGTTTCATTGCTCCTGACGATGGAAGTCCATTCCATGAAAGCTCCAACCCTCCACTCAAAATTGTCTCACTTAATTTTATCCCATTACGATTTGGCGAGTACAACCGTGACTGGAATTCCGATGAAAGAAGAACAGAATGCGAGTTCTTCTGCAAATTATGACGTTGAAATCTTTCACGCTTCCGCTGCTCATTTGGCAATCTTGAAAGGTAATCTTTAATTCTTGAAATAATTGCTCCATAGACAAAATCCATTTCAAATCATGCAGGCCGGCGGGTGACATGTTCAGCATTGGCTTGCCAATGAAATATGTTTTTATTTCAATTATCATTTTTACCTTTTATACGAGTATTTAAAAATTTTAAGTTGTAAAATGAGTTTTTTACCCAATTTTACATTGAATCCCGTGCCATTTTTGCAATTTTTGAGATATTGAGGTTTTTCCTGTTTCAGTTTATCCAATTTTGTACACTCTTTCTAAATCCGCAAAAAAAGTAGTTATTTCAATTTTTTGAAAAAAGAAGCAAAGCTTTTCTAAAAAACCTCACCTTTTTCCTGAAATGTTTATGAATAATAGGTACTCATTTAGTATACTTATCATTCTGCCTATCATAAGTTTTAAATTTGGTATATTTTTGTTTATCAGGAGAAAAACATTCTTTTTGATTTTATTTCAAACCTTTTTTGTTGTTGCAATTTTTGAGATTAATAAAAGTAATATGTACGGTACTTATATAATCTAGTTGCCATACATTTTCCGTTTATTATTACTTTGGTCTTTCGGTAGGAATACATTATTTTTTGTTTTGGATTAAACCGTGCTCTTTTCGAAATTTTCAAGATTTTTTTGGTTTTCTTGTTATAGTTTTTTAAGTGTTTTCGCTCATTCGAAACCAAAGAGAAAAACGAAGAAATAATAAGAAATTATGCAACAATTTCGATTATTTAAACAATTAAAGCATGAAGTTTTCTCAAAACAGCTACCTTTTTTCCTTTAAAATTTTTAGGAATAATATGTACTAAGATAGTCTACTTTAAAAAATGGTAAAAAATGGTCAAACTGTTTCGATTCTTAGAAAAATTAAAACACAAAGTTTTTTAAAAACGGCTACTATTTTTTCGTTGAATTTTTTGGAGTAATAGATACTAATATATTATACTTTCCATAAATTTCCAATTAGGTATTTTCTGGTCCTTCGGGAGAAATAAAGTCTTTATTTTTTTTTCTCAAAACCTTGCCCTTTTTGCAATTTTTTAGATTTTTTGGCTTTTCTTATTCCAACTTCTCAAGTTTTTTTCGCTCTTTCAAAACCGACGAGAACAACGAAGAAATAATAAATAAAAAAACAGTTTTCTCTAAACAGCTACCTTTTTCCGCTGAAATCTTTAGAAATAAAACGTACTAAAATAGTCCATTCACCATTTTTCCATTTGGTATTTTTTTTTGTTTATCAGAAGAAAAAAAAATGGTTTTGATTTTCTTTCAAAACCTTGCCCCTTTTGAAATTGTTGGGGTTTTGTTATTCCAGTTTGTTAAGTTTTTTTTGTTCTTTCGAAACCGATTGGAAAAATGAAGAAATAATAAGAAATAGTTAAGCCGTTTCGATTTTTTGAAAAATCAAAACGTGAAATTTTCTCAAAACTGATACCGTTTTTTCTGTTGAAATTTCCAGGAGTGATAGATAATATGGGAATTAGGCGGAATTAGCTTTGCTTTTTTCGCGGGAAAACAAAGAAAAAGTAACCAACTGTACAGTTTTTTGAGGCATTATATCATTATGTCCAATAAAAAACATTCTGATTTGAAGTAACAACAGGTACAAAATAACAGTAAAATACAACAAATGCAAAAACAGTAAGAAAAAAAGAATTTTTTCTCCCGAAATACAAATACACTTCATATTTAAAATGAATGGTAAGTTGACTATAATTTACCTATTTCTCCTGTAAATTTCAATGAAAAAATGTAACTGTTTTAAGAAAATGTTATGTTTTAATTTTTTTTTTAATCGAAAGCTTCACTATTATTTATTATTTCTTCGTTTTCTCATTGTTTGCGAAAGATCGAAAAAAACTTGACAAACTGGAACTAAAAAATCCACAAATCTCAAAAATTGCCCAAAAAGGACAAAATACCAAATGGAAAAAGTGTGGTAAGTAGACAGTATTAGTACATATGATTCCTAAAATTTTCATGAAAGAATAAGTGGGGTTTTAAAGACATTTTTTTCTTTTTTTCAGAAAATTGAAAGAATTTACCATTTTTTGTTATTATTGATTTTTTGTTGTTTATTTTATAAAAGTGCGGAAAACTGGAGAAACTGTAATAAGAAAAGCCTTAATATCTCAAAAGTTGCAAAAATGGCATGGTTTTTAAAGTGAAATTGGAAAAAAACTCATTCTGTCCGCCCAATTTTCAAATATTCGTAAAAATTGTAGAAATGTCGTTTTAATTTACAAAAATACGAATCTCCCGATTTTTCACGTAAAAAAATATCTTTTATTAACAAGACAATCCTGAACATTTCACTCACTGAGATGAATCTTCAACCATAAACATCGATTTTTAATAAAGTTGTTCAACTTTCAAATAAGTAGTTGAATTTTCAACAACAAAGAAAGATGAATTCTCAACCAAAAATATAAAGGTTGATATTTCTAGCAAAAAATATTTTAATGTTAAATAGAAACCAGTTGAATTTGACAAATATTTTATACCAAAATAAATTAATTTTCAACAAAAAAGTTGAGTTTTTAAGCTAAAAAGTCGAATTTTCAATAAAAAATTTAATTTTTAATCAGATAGTAGAATTTTGTTTACCAAAAAAAAACGTACAAAAAAAAATAAGTGTAAGAGTACAAAAACAATATTTTTAAAATGTTAAAGTCAAAAAGATTAATTGTTTAGAAGAGATTTAAATTTCCAACCCAAGAACTTGAATTTTCAACAAAAAAGTTCATTTTGAACCAAGAAATATTACTTTTCTACAAAAAAAGATGAATTTTCAATCCAGAAGATATGGATTCTCAACGAAAAATATAATAATTGGCATTTCAACCAAAAAATATGTTTATTTGATATTTAAAAAAAACGGTTTGATTTAATCAAGAAAGACGAATTTTGAGTAAAGTGAATCAACTTTCAACCATGTAGTTGAATTTTCAACCGAAAAGGATGAATTTTCAACCGAAAAGGATGAATTTTCAACCGAAAAGGATGAATTCTCAAAGAAAAATATAAAAGATGCTATTTCAACCAAAAAAGGTTTTAATTTTTAATCAAGAACGGTTGAAATCAGCAAAAAGCGACGAATTTTAAACAAAAATTTTTAATCCTCAACCAAAATACATTAATTTTCAGTCAAGCATTTGCATTTTTAACCAGAAAAATTTATAGAAATAATTATAGGTAATTATTATAGTTATCTTTCTTTCTAAAAATAAGCAGGGATCAAAGGAACAAATTTCCATTTCAGGCAATCCACAAGACTCGGCGTTGCTGAAAACTTTTCGCAGGTTCGAAGAAGGTTCTGAATACGAAACAGTGACCTTGAAATGGTGCACGCCGAGAGGTCACAACAATGCAGAGATGCAAATTTGTACAGCGATGCATAGAATTACTCCAGTGGATGTAAACAGTAGGCCTTCATCGTGTCTTACCAATTTTTTACTGAACGGAAGGTCTGTGATGTTGGAAATGGTTCGGAAAAGCGGAGGAAAAACAATCTCTCATGTTCTCGCCGCTCATGGTGGAGAAATATTTATTCATACCCTTTCAACATCGAGGAGCGTTTTGGAAGATCCACCATCGATAAGTGAAGGATGTGGTGGAAGAGTGACTGATTATAGAATTACTGTAAGATATTTATATTTCATCTTGTTGAAATAAGAAATTTAAAAGTTTTCAGAGTTTAAAAATCATATTAAGGTGGCAATTGTTTATATTTTTTTCAGGATTTTGGAACTTTTATGAAAACTAATCAGTTGGTACCTTTAAAACGAACTTCAGTCAATGCTGATGGACCAGCAGATAAAATGAGAGTCAGACTTGAAAGACACACAAAATACTGGCCTATTACTATTTCGAATACGCTGATGTTCAATCTAAAGCAGGTGAGTAATTTTTACTGATCATAATTCGAGGGGTTGACCACTCGACTTTGAATGTACACTTGATGTCAAAGATTTCACAAAAACTTCAAACATTTCAGAAGGCTTCAAAACATTTCACGAATATTTCAAAGATTTTGAAACAATATCAAAGGTTTCGCAAAAGATTTTTTAAAAATCACAATAATTTCAATGTTTTCAAATGTTTCACGAATATTTCAAAGTTTTCAAATGTTTCACGAATATTTCAAAGTTTTCAAATGTTTCACGAATATTTCAAAGATTATATAAGGATTTCACAAATATTTCAGAATATTTCAAAAGTATCCACAAAAATTTCAAAGATTTCACAAAAATTTCAAAGATTTCACAAAGAATTCAAAGTTTACAATAGATTTCAGATGACTTTTAAAGATTTCATGAAAATTTCAAAGATGTTTCAAAACTTTCAAAGATTCCACAAAAGCTTTAAAACTTTTTCCAAAGATTTCAATTATTTCAAAGATTGCACAAAGATTTCAGAAAGATTTCAAAGATTCGAAAAAGAGTTCAAAGATTGCAATAGATTTCAGATGATTTTAAAGAATTTTACGAAAATTTCAAAGATTGCAGAAAAGATTTGATTTCAAGAAATATCAAAAGAATTTAAAAAGGTTTCATAAAAATTTCTAATATTTCGCAAAAAATCAGAGATTGCATAAAGATTTCACAAAGAGTTCAAGGATTACAATAGATTTCAGATGATTGAAAAAGATTTCACGAAAATTTCAAAAATTTCGGGAAAATTGTAAAGATTGCACAAAATATTTGAATTCACAAAATATCGAAAGAATTTAAAAAGATTTCATAAAAATTTCAATGACTGCGCAGAAATTTCAAAGATTTCTAATATTGCACAAAGATTGCAAAGATTTTGCAAAACTTTCAAAGATTTCAATTATTGCACAAAGATTGCAGAAAAAATTCATAGATTTCAGATAATTTTAAAAGATTTTGCAAAATTGTTCAAGATTGTACAAAAGATCTGATTTCAAAAAATACAAAAAGAATTTCATAACAATTTCAAAAATTTCGCAAAAGGTTAAAAAATTTCATAATAATTTCAAAAATTTCACATTTTTGAAGATAATTTCAAAAATTCTATGAGGATTTACAAATATTTCAAAGATTTCAGAATATTTCAAAAGATTTCACAAAGAGTTCAAAGTTTGCAATAGATTTCATATTACTTTAAAAATTCACGAAAATTTCGAAAGATTTCAAATATTTCAGAAATTTTAGAAAACTTTGAAATAATTCACGAAAATTTCCAAGTTTTCGCAAAGATTTCGAAGATTCCACAAAGATTTCATAGATTTCACAAAGACTTCAAAGTCTGCCATAGATTTCAGATAAATTTAAAAGACTTCGCAAAAATTTTAAAGATTTAAAAAAATTCAAAATAATTTCAAAGATATCGCGAAAAATTTCAAATATTTCAAAAAATTTCAAAGATTTTCCAAAAATTTCAAAGAGTGCAATAGATTTCAGATGACTTTAAAAGATTTCACGAAAATTTCAAAGATTTCGCAAAAATTGTAAAAGTTTCACAATAATTTAACAGACTTCAAATGTTTCACAAAGATTTCAAAAATGTTATAAGGTATACAAATATTTCACAAATATTTTTAGAAGATTTCAAAAGGATGTCAAAAGATTTCACAAAAATTTCAAAGATTTCATAAAAATTTCAAATATTTCGCGAAAATTTCAAAGATTTCAGAGATTCCACAAAAGCTTTCAAAGATTTCTAAAAAATTTCAAGAGATCACTTGAAATCTTGGTGAAAATGTATTTGTACAATAAAATATAATAAAGTACAATAATATGCAAATTGTAAATGTTTGTGCGTGCGTTCCGATATATTAATGAAAGTTAAAAAACGTACTATTCTTGGAAATTGAATTTTTTCATATTATTCTTACTAATAGTAACCAGAAGCTTCCGAAACCTCTACTTTTTAATAATTTTAACAAATAATGCGTTTTGTGATATCAAATGACGCGTGTACATTTTGTCCGCTTTTCCATGAAAATTCCCAGTTTATAGTAAAATTATTTTTATAATTTTCTATTGTATTTTCAAATACGTTGAAAATTGTAGAAACTTACAAAAATAATTATACTAGAAACCATAAGATTTTTCTTTATTGTGAAAATACATTTCTTCTTTTAATTTTTTTTAATTGATTTCAAAGATTTCAAGATATTTCACAAAGATTTCACGAAGACTTATGCACCGAGTTTTAAAAGTGATAAACCCCTCGATATAATTAAATAATTATAAGTAAATTGACCCTGATAAAAAACTAAAGTCGCTAAATAAATGTCATATCCTTAGGTAATAGATCCTTTGCCAGATCTGATAGTAAAAGACGAATTAACAAAGGAAGAGGTCCTGCAATGCAAACAGATAATTTTTTCACTTCTTCAATTGGAAGCAAAACACGAGTCTTTACCTTTGCCAAGTATTGGGGGAGGAAGAGGAGGAAAAGGTGGAGTTCGTCGTGAAGAACATTATAGATTATTATTTACCGAACTCGAAACATTTTTGAAAGGTCATGCAATTAATTCTCCGAATCATGCTGAGGTTCTCAATTGTCTACTAGAAGTTAGGAATAAGGACGACAAAGACAAAGTAGAATTGGATCAAGCATTGCGAGAATTGGATGAGTAAGTTTTATTTTTATAGTGCTTTTTTAAAGGAAAAGGCCACTTTAGCCACTTTAATCCTTCTCACTTTAGATTTTAAATTTAAAAAAAAAGAAAATTTAATTAATCTATGTATGAAATCTATAGTAATCTATAGATCACACTCTTTCTCCTGTTTTCCTCTTTTTTCCTTTTTTAAAGAATTCCTCTTATTTCCCTATTTTCAAGAAACTTCCCTTTTTTCTTTTTTTTTTGCTTAAATACGAACTGAATTAATACAACCCAAAAGTTTGTTGAAAAATTTATTACATTTTTGGTTCAGAATTCATCATTTTTTGTTAGAAATTTAATTATTTGGTTGAAAAATTAATTATTGGATTGAAAATTCAACTGTTTGGTTGAAAATGCTACTGATTTTGTTTTCAGTTTAATCTTTTTTGTTTGAAATTTCGAACATTTGATTGAAAATTCAACTATTTGGTTAAAAATGCAACTTTTTTGTTGAAAATTTGTCCCCTTTGCTTGAAAGTGCAACTATTTGGTTGAACTTGTCAACCTTGTCAACCTCTTTTTTCCTTTATTATGTAATTGTCTAATGAGCGGAAAAGGAGGTGGTTTTGGAAATCTCATTTTGATTTGTGAATTTTTTCATGCTCTGATTTTGCTGCATAGATTTCTAATAGATTCAATCATAAGAAAACAGATTTCATTTCGATCTTGAATGAAAATTATGGTTGTTGTTGTTGAAAATTCAGTTGTTTTGTTGATAGTTTATCTTTCTTGTTTGAAAATTAACTTTTTTGTTGAAAATTTATCTTTTCGGTATTAAAGGTCAAATTTTTTCTAAAGTATTGGACTTTTTAGCTTGAAAACTCAACTTTTTTGTTTAAAATTCATCTTTTCGGAATTAAAATTCAAAGGTTTTCTATAACATTCGACTTTTTAGGTTTAAAATGCAGCACTTTTCGTGAAAATTTATCTCTTTTGGTGGAAAATTAATCTTTTTTTGCTGAAAATTCAAAGCTTTAGTTGAAAACTTAGCTTTCTTGGTCGAAAATTAACATTTTTGTTAAAAAAAATTCTCTTTCCGGGTAAAAATGTAATCTTTTATTTAGAACTGCAACTATTTGTTAAACAATTTATTAATCATCTGTTTGGGTTGAGGATTTAACTATTATTTAAAAAATTAATTTTGTTGGTTGAAGATTTATAATTTTAATTGAAAATTCATCTCTTTGGTTGCAAATTGAACTATTATGTTGAAAATTATTTTTTTAACTGAAAATTTAACTATTCCATTTTTGATCGAATGTTTCTCCTCTTTTTAGTAGAAAATTCAATATGTAATTGAAAATTCATATAATTTATTAGAAATTCGACTTTTTCGATAGAAAAATCTTCTTGGTTAAAAATCCATCTCTTTTTTTGAAAATGAATGGTTTAACTGTAAATTTAACTATTCCATTTTGGGTTGAAAATTCATTTGTTTTGTCGAAAATTCGTGTTTTTTAGTAAAAAATTAATCTTCTTAAATGAGAATTCATCTTTTTGATTAAAAATTCATCGATTTTGTTGAAATTGAAATATTTTTACTGGGAAGGTTATAAATTTAGAGCATTTCATATTGAATTTCAATGTGAAAATTTAACCTATTTATCCTGTTTCGAGAGAATTTCATGCTGTGAAGTCTGCAATATTAAAATTTAAATTATTTTAATTTATAATTTTATGGTTTTCCAGTTCCTCTTGTGAAGAATAGAAATATAAATTATGTAGCTTGTAATAAAATTAATTAAAATTTGTCTGAACATTACTTGTAAAATTTATTCTAGCAATTGTGAACTAGGTTTGCACCCCTGAATTCAGCAATATAAATTCATCTAATCGATTTCAGTTACTTTTTAGTTTAAATTAGTCACTTTTTTCAAGAACGTTAGTCTGTGACTAACCATGAAATAAAAATAAACGGCTAATTTCTAGATATGTATTTGATGACAATGTTATATTTTTTTGGTTCTTTTGGTCTAATTTTCATTGATTTTATTTTCTAGATTGGGAAAAGAAGACTTGACTGCTCGAGCAACAGTTATTCGAGCGACGACGGATTCACCGATGTCTCCGCCACTTGTTACGACATCAGCTGTAAAATTGCAAAGAGGCTTATATGGTCAGAAAAGTTTATTGGATATCTGGTTACAACGAAGTTCTCCGAAGAATAAGACCCCGGAATTCAGCGGAAGGTTGAATTGTGAAGGACTGAAAGCGAAATTGTACCCTAATCTCAAGGAAGCTGGACGCGAACCTCGAGAAAGTATGATTGAAGGATAATCTCCTGCTAGACAAAAAGAAGTTTCTTCGGTATTAACGTATGTACTGTTTTGTATGTACTGTACAGTGTACATATTATTCTAAGGACGATTTCATAATAATGAAAGTTATTTTGCGGAATTGCAGGTCGTATTTTATCATTTGAAATCTCCCTTTCACGAATTTAGTTACAGGTTCCTACATGTTCATTTTCAGATTAGAAAATGAGTAGAAAAGGATGAAATATTTTCGATGATCGTACAAATTTCATTAATATATATTTTAATGAAGCTTGCTAGACATCCTTCCCTTATAAACACTGTTTAAAACAAATATTATCTCCGTTTGTATCCTAAACTTAATCTTTTTTTTAAATTCAGTTTCCACAAAAAAATGAAATTTCTAAAATCCAATACAAGGTCTTTTTTTAATTCTTCAGATAGATCTTATATGGTAAAATTGCACATTTTCAGGGCGTAAATTTTCTATTTATAACGTAAAGCGTCACTGGGAAAAAGGAAAATTTACCTTACAATTTGATTATATATTTAAAATGCATTAAAAAATGGCTCACTTTTAGATGTAGAAGATAACGCATGTAATTGATTTGATAATTAGACCCGGATATAAAAAAATTCCCCAAAGATTCAGAAAAAAATTATAAACAAAATTTTAGACTTTCAGAAAAAATACTCCATAATATACCATTATTTTTTAATGGCAGTGTATAGTTATGGCTTTTCGTACTTTTTTAAATCTCCTGAGTATTTCAAGTAGAATCAGTAAGAAAAAATCATGTGAATATAAAAAATGCAGGTTTTAAATCTAGATTTAAAATCGATAGTAAAATAAAAAAGTAATTCATCAAAATAGTTATGATAATAATGATTTGTCTTCATTGTTCATACCAGATAAACGTAAAGAAAGGAACGAGAAACGTTTATCTGGTATAAAAAATGTATTTAGTTATTTTGTTACATCTTAAATAAAGCTTAAGCTTTAAGGCCATGTACCACTTACCCAATTCCTCCCTTGCTGACATTTTTTGGAATTTTATTTCGTATTTAAAAAAAAAATTACCCATGCAAACGTTCCTTTTATTTAATTTTCCAAATTTTTAATTTAGTATCTCAAAGATGTCGGCAAGGTAGAAATCGAGAATGTGGTATATGGTCGTAAAACAAGATTTAGGTCTATTTTTTGTCTTAAAGCAAGTTCCTTTCTTCTTAAAAACCAAGACCCGTTAGAAGACTATTAGTTTTTTTTTTTACAGAGAACCGTAATTAAACTTACCGACATCATGTGAAATGGATACGGTTAATTTAAATTTTGAACTGCTTTAATTTCACTCTGCATTTACAGTTTCATAAAAAAAATTCTTGTACGAAATTAAATTTTTATGATTTAAGCGTGTTAAGGGCATGTATCACTAATCAGATTCCTACTTTACCAATATTTTTTCGTTCAACTCGTGTCCACATGAAATTAGGATATCGAGTTCAATGTTTATGAACTAAAATAGAAGATACTAAGGAAAGTTTATCTGGTCCTGAATGGTTATAATTACAAACAAAAAAACATTTTTGATCTAATCCATTTTAAATCAGACAGGCAGTGCAACTTTAAGTCACAGAATCAGCCGCCCATGAAATCTGTCAATGTAATATCTTAAAATTGTCCGATTTTTAGTTGAAGATTGAAACAAATAAATTATTTCAAATTGAATTGTGTTGTTCAAAATCAAAATAGATAAAAATTAAACTATGTGAAATTGATACCTCAGTAATTGAATAATTTCTTTAATTTTGAATAGTTACAATTTTAGACTTCAGAATATTCATGTTGAACGCTAAATTTTCATTTTTTCCCTATCATAAGTTTGAATTTTGCAATTAAAATTGAATTGGTTGAAATTTGAAAAGTATAATTAACAATTTAACAATTATTCATTTTCACACAAATTAAATTTACTTGAAATAATTCAAATTTTAGAGGGTTTTAGTATAAAAAAGTTTTAATATCACAATCTTTGCTGACTAAAATTTTTTTCAGTATTAAATTAAGTTCGGATTCGTTTAAGTTTCAACATTCCGGGGTATAATTTATTTCATTTTTAATGTTTCCCATTTAAGATTACTGTTTATTTTGAACGGTCTTTTAAAATAATTAAATTTATTTTTTGATTTTTGAACATTTCGTCTAATCACTTCTAATTTTAATTTATCTTTTTTTATGTAATCACAATTTTCAATTCTAGAATTTAAGCAGCTTTGACTTTGAATCATTCAGCTTAGTTTTCAATTCCAAATTGTCAAATTTTAATCATTTAATTTTGAAGGCTTTTAATTATAAATAATATAATTTCAATTCCTTTGAATTTTAAATGCTCCATTTTCCAAAATTCGAATCTGAAAATATTCAGATTTTAACGCTTTGAAATTGTTCTATTTGAGGCATTTTTATCTGAAATCATTCAATTTCGAGATTATTCAAAATAAAATTGTCAAATTTTGAACGCTTTGAATTAGAAATTATACAATTTCAACTCCTTTCTAATGAAATTTTCGAAATTTAATTTTCTAATTTTGAGAGCTATTCTGTTTCAAATCATCTAATTTTAAACGTTTTTATTATCGAAGTTAAAAAAAATGTAATTATATTTAATATTTTTATTCATTAAAATAATGTTTTATTTTGCAGGTATACGTAAATGGGTTAAAATTTTGAAGATCTCTTTTTAATTTAAATCTATGAAGTATCTTTTGAAATGATTTGAATTTTTCCTACAATTTTTGGAAAATCCTGCAAAATTAAAAAAATTTCCTTAAAATCCTCCAAATTGTTTTTTGAGAATTTTGGAAATCTTTTTATATCTTTTTAAATATTCTCTTTTAAAAATTGTTTGTTAATTACAAATTTTTTGTTCGAAATCTGCGAAAATCTACATTTTGTTTTAAATTAGGTCGTTGCTATTTGCACCGAAATTTCGGTACGAATAGCCGGATTTTCTCGCTAAACACACTTCTATTAAATTATTTGAAATCACTTCAAGTTTTAAATTAATTTTGAATCTTTTTAAAACTTCTAAATATCTCTTCAAATTATTCGAATTTTTTCTACAAATAATAAATGTTCAATTGTCATTTGAACATCAAAATTCAACAATTTTCTTGCAAATTAAAAATATTTTAATTATAACATTTAAAATTGTAAAGTTCGAAGCTTAAAAGCTCTTTGAAAATTTAACGATTCAAGGCTTTCTTATTTCAAACAATTCAGTTTCAAATTGTTTAGTTTTGAATATTTGGTTTAAAATTACTTGTCTGAAATGAACAGTTAAATATTGCTAAATATTAAATACTTATTCTTTTTCTTCAATAAAAAATTTCAAATTGAATTCATTAAGAATTGAATATTTTAGACTGAAATAATATTCTGAATTTAATAAAAGCCTTTAATTATGAATTTATTATTATGAAGCCATTTTTAAATTGAAAATAATGTATAAAGTTTCAATCGGACGTTTACATTTTTTTAACGACTTTCGAATTAAAACGTTAACATTTGGAAATTCTTAACTTTTGTGAAATCAGTTATTTCTCACTTTTTAATACTTGAAGTACAATTCAATTTAAAAAATGCTTAATTAGTTTATATTTACAGTTGATAAAATAAAACTGTTTTTCATTTAAAAAATTCAATTTCAAACGCTTCTAATTTTTAATTGTTTAAGTCTTCAAGGCTGCATTTTAAAATTCTTTAAATTAAAAATGTACGCTTAAAAATAAATGGAAAATTTTTAAAGTAAAAGATTTCCGAATGACGCATTGTAAACTGAATGCTATCATAATTAAAAAAGAGAATAAACTAATTATTTCAAAAACGGTTGAAATCCAACTTGGACAGATTTTTCTTCTAAAAATTTGTAAAATTCCCGGTCAAAAAATAAATTCACTGTCATTTCCCGGACTCAAAAAATTCTCGGTCATTTCCCGGTTTTCCCGGTTCAGCGGTTACCTCGTGAGTCGAATTGGATTATAGTCACTTCAATTCGACTCATGCACGACACTGGATTTTATATTATTATTTGGTATCGAAAACTGTACACATAAAAAACTCACAATAGTTTTTGTACGCATAGAAAAAAATTTTTACTTTTTCAACATTTAAAAACTTGTAACCCATCGGTGGATACCACAACTTGCATAGAGTTATCTTTCTTGGTAGAGTAAAAACGTATTTATAGTGAAAAAATCAGATAAATGAAAGTTACGTAACAAGGAGTGGGGGTGGGTGACATAGACTTATTGCTATGGCAGCGTTACAAGGGGTATGGGAGGGTGAAAAAATTCGTTCAAAAAAGCGTTACGTGATATATGTATGGACGACCCCTATGACATCAATATTGATACCCATTCATTCAATCTTTCCCCATTCATGGTCCTGGATCATAAAATTTTTTTTACAATAGAAATCACTCCATGTTTACGCCTCTTTTACACAAGCAGGGTCCAACACCCCCAGAGTCCAGAAGACAACAATAGGATCAAGTCCTCGAAGAATGATGAATAGAAAATGGTGCGCCAGTTGCATATTTGCAGTCTCTAAGAAAATGTGGACCAGTAGTGAGTAACGTGACGAAACAATCGTCCTCCCACACAGTTTATCGCAGTCTGTGGACTGTCTGAACAGAATCTAGGATGCATTGACCCTTGATGGAAACTATAGCCGCGGTCGTCCCCAGGAATGCCCTCGCTAATCGATGGAAGGAAGGAAGGAAGGAGGCTGTTATACCACTACTACATAATAATATATAATGCGAGCACGTTGCGAAAAGAGGAGGAGAGGAGAAGAGGGTGGACTTGTGGAGGAGGAGAGGAGACGATGGGGAAAGAGGAAGATGACGAGAGGGTCGAGGGGATCCCAGAGTACAAGTGCGTGACGTAACGGTTCATTCATCCCAGGACAGATATCCCGGTCAATGGTGTCTATGTATGCAAGCTATACTTATGGATGTATATATGCATACACAATCACACACAGGACCACTGGTGTGTGTTGGTTTGTGCGTTTGTGGTGCATACACACAAATATTCTCACGCTTTTACACCAATTGGCTCTCCTTGTTCCTCTGATAGACGAGGTCGATGTCGAACTGTTGCTCTTTCTTCTGCACCCCCACCTTGTTGCGGCCTCCACGTGTCGTCCGAGATAAGTAATTTACGACCTGGCACTCGCAAAACCCATCGACATTCCTCGGCGAATATCCCACTGACACTGAACCGATCGCCATTCGGATGCAGGAGTCTTCTGGATTGCTGAACTGTATAATAGATGTGGTGGTTTTTAACTAAGTTGGGTCCTTGATGATATGGGGGATGAAAGATTGAGTAGCTGAGGGTGAGAGAAACCTGGTGTGTGAATTTTGGTCCCCAGGGGTGCTGAGTTTTGCGGTTGGCTTTTGAAGTCACAGGCGTTTGAATTAGGTTTATATAAGGGTGCTTTCAAATTTTCATGATTTTAGAGTCGAGGGATCGAGGGTCCTTTATTTCAGAAGCTTTGAACTTTATGTGTCTTTAGAGCTCAAGTTTTATGACTGAAGATTATGGATCTTGAGGCTTTTCAGACATTGATGCTTTTGTTTTTTTTTTTATTTTTTATTTTGAACCTGTAATTTCGCAGGATTCCAAAATTAGGTGTCTGAAGAAGTAGGTATTCCAAGTGTATTCATTTTTTAAAAGATGAGAAAATCTTACGAATCCTTACTGGGAGGGGGGGGGGTCCAAAGTATTTCTTACGTAAGTTTCCTCTTTTGAATTATTTTTTTTAAATATGCTAACTGAATGTTGTTTTGCCTGTTGAAATTACTTTTTATACCATTATACACATTACACATATCATTATTTGTTTTATTTATTTTTATTGTGTAATATTTCACATTAGATACGTGAAAAATCTCTTGAAATCTCTTTAAAAAGGTTGATCTCCCTGAAAATCCTTTGGAATTTTTTAAAAATTGTAGAAATCGCTTAACATTCTTTGATATTCCCTGAAATTTTTTGAAATCCTTGAAATCGCTCGAATCCTTATAATCCTTTCAAATGCGTGGAAATCCCTTAAAATCGGTCAAAATCAGTTAAAATCCTTGAAACTCTTTGAAATATTTCGAAATATTACGAGGTCCCTTGAAATATCTTTAATCTCTTAAAATCTTTTAAAAACCATCAAAATCCCTCGAAATCCCTTAAAATCCTTTATAATATTCGGAAATTATTTAAATCTTTTGAAGTATTGCGAAATCCTCTAAAATCTGTGGATTCACGAAAAAACATTAATTTGAAACTATCTTAATAGTGCAGCCATTCAGATTGCTCACATAAAGAAACGGTTTTTGTAAAACGTCAATTTCGCGCATCGTCAGAATGTCAATTTTCCACTTTGGTTGTCGAGGAGATTTTTAAGGTTTCATGGTGCCAAATTTTTTTCCCGTGTATAGTTTGGAGGCTTTTGAGATCCCTTAAAATCCTTTGAAATCCCTTCAAATCTTCGAAATCCCATTAAATTTAAATCCCCTCGAAATCCCATGACTTCTTTTGGATTATTTCAAAATCCCATAAAATCCTTTGAAATCCCGTGACTTATTTTTAAATATTTCGAAATCTCTTAAAATCCCCTAAAATCCCTTGTAGCCTGCGGAAATCGTTCTTAATTCCTTAAAATCCCTAAAATCCTTTGAAGTCCCTTAAAGTCTTGTAAAATCCTTTGAAAAAATGTAAAAAATTGGAATCCTTTGGAATCGTTTAAAACACCTTAAAACTTTCGTAATCCCTTCAAATCTTTTGAAATATCGGGGATACAAAATATCGTTCGAGAGGAAACTAAACTCGCGAAAACCCCAAAGGAAATTTTTTACATTTTCATTTCTTCCAATTCCTATCAATTATCAAGGCTTTTCTATTCGAAGGAGACAACTTCAAAAATTCCGAAAATTGGAGAATTTTTCCATTAAACCAAAATTTAAATTGGAAGTCTTTACATTGTAGAGAACGCAAAATCAAACGTTATTTTTTCGAATTTCTTCAGTAAAAATTAAAAAAAAATGATTGGAAATAATTATATATTCGTAATTTCAGATTTTGATAATTATCAAATGTAACACTTTATAAATGGGGTGACTTCAAATTTTAATTAATTTTTTTAATACAGAAAAAAATTAAAATTGTCTGATTTTGCTAAACTTCAAATTCGAAAGATTTTCAATATCTTTCAAATATAGCCTCTTCCCATTTTTTACAAAGTTGCAATTCGAGAGAGATCCGAGTTTGAAAGGCTTAAAAGTTCAGAAGAATTTTCAATTTGGAAGTCCTAAATTTGTATTTTTTATTAATTTGAATTTCTCCATTGGAAGTCCTCGTTTATTTGTAAGATTTTAAATTTTAGATTTAGATTTATCTGAAATTCACTTTTGAATTTTATTTTGAATTTGAACTCATATTTAGATTTAGAAATGTTTCTAAATAAGATTCATTTTGTTCTTGAAAACCTCAAAATTAATTTTCCTTTGAATCAAATCTGTATTATTCGTAACCTTTCAAATTGTAATAAATTTTCTTTCGTATTAAAAAAATTTTTAATTCGGATTTTTTCGGAAGCTACTGCAGTCGCTCAACTTTATTTCTTTTCAAATTTGGAAGCTTTTAATTTACGATTTCTCTCATTTGCAAATTAATCAAATAATAACTTCTCAAAATTTTTGTATTTATATCAATTTTTTATATTAAATTCCACAAAAATTCTTTCGATTGGAAAGGGATTTAATTTTTGTTTAAATTCAAACATTATTTAGAAAAAAGTATGAAAATTCAAACGAAATGTAGCGCTTTCAAATTGGAACATATTTAAAGAAGGCCTTTGATTTTGGATTCAGTTTTGAAATCGAAGGTTTTCAAATTTCGTTTCCTTTTTTATCAAATTCAAGGAATTGAAATTCGAAGAAAGCAAACTTCTATTCAATTTTCGTAATTAAATTAGATTTTCAAATTAAATTCTTTTCAAATGCCAAGTGTTTTCATTTGAATTTGAAACCTTTTAAATTTGAATTCATAATGGTTTCGAAGATGCTGTTTTGATTATTATCTCGTTCGAACGCTTAGAATATTTAAATAAGAATCAAAATTTAAATATTTTCAAATACCTTTCCCTTTCAAATCTGATTTTTAGAAATTGAATGCCTTTTATGAAATTGTTTTGCTTTTAGCTCTTTTGAATTTCAATTTCTCATGAATAAAGCTTTCAGTATTCCTCTCCGAATACAATTTTTTAAATTTAAGATTCCTCTTAAATAAAAAACACACTTTAAACAGTTTTTATCTAAAAGTTGAAATAAAATTATAGTTTTTCAACAATTCGATCATTTTTAATGTAAACATCTACTTCAAAAATATCCATTTTATTCATTTCCATCCTGTGAAACGAAACCGACCCCCAATATCTGAAACTCTCCCGAGTCAAAAAATAAAATAAAATTTTCCATCAATTCTAAGATATATTCGAAATAAAATATAAAAAAAACATTAAAAAAAAGAAAAATAATAAAAAAATGTATATATTCGAAACGAAAATTTGATTAGAAAAGGCAAAAGAGTACAATTTCAAAAATTTCAGATATATACGGTTTTCAATTTGAAAGTTTAGGATTGATCGAAGTTCTTATTTTGTATTGTTTTGAAATTAAATGCTTTAAAATTCGACCTCGTTTATTTTTAAGATTTTAAAATTGAGATTTAAATGTATCTTAAATTCACTCTCGAATTTCATTTAATTTTCGAATTGAATTCATATACAAATTTATAAATTTTTCTAAACAAGACTCATTTTGTGTTTGAAAACCTCAAAATTGATTTCCTTTTGAATTCAAAGGCAATTAGAATTTGTTTTTTTTCCATTACTGCAGTCGCTCAACTTTATTTCTTTTCAAATTTGGAAGCTTTTAATTTTCGATTCCTCTCGTGTTAAAAATTAATCAAATAACTTTTTTAACATTTTGGATTTCTAACCATTTTTTAAATTCCCGATTCCACATAAATTTCACACAAATTCGAAAAAATGTTTACGCTTTCAAATTTCTCTCCGCCTTTAAATAAGGGCTTTGATTTTATATTCAATTTTTAAATCGAAGGCTTTCAAATTTGGTTTCCTCTATTTTAAATTCCAGGAATTCAAATTCGAAGGCCATCGTTTATTCAATTTTCAGAATTAAATTAAATTTTTTAATTAAATTATTTTCAAATGCCAAATGTTTCTAAATGTTAGCATATTTAAATAAAAATTCTAATTTAAATATTTTCAACTCTCTTTTCTTTTAAAATCTGACTTTTCGAAATCAAATGCCTTCTATACATTATTTTTGCCTTCAATTCTTTCAAACCTCAGAGTCAAGCTTTCAATATTCAAAGTCAGGGAAAAGTTAGGGATTTTGAAAAAAAATTGCAAAAATCAGGAAATTTCTGTAGAAACTTTTTTTCTCAAATCACTTTTTAGTCACTTTTTTAAGATAAAGTCACTATAGTCTCTTTTTTAAATGAAAATATCACTTTATTCACTTTACTTTCAATAACCCATTTTTAAAAACTATTGAATTCTGGTCGGTAATGAATGAATGAAGAATGAAGAAATTCAAATGAATAAAAAATACAAATTTAGGACTCCCAAATTGAAAATTTGTCTGAACTTTTAATGTTCTTCTTTGCCAGTCTTATTGCCACATGACTTTAAAACGTTTACAATTTTCTGGAATTCTTTTTAAATCTTTAAGAGTATTTTAAAAGATTCTAAAAATTTTTTAAATATATTTTAATCATTTGAAGGGATTTCAAAAGATTTTAACGATTTTAGGGTATTTTTAAAATTTTCAACGAATTTTTAAGAGCTTTAAAAATTTAACTATACTGTTGAAAGTTCTTCTTTTTTCTTTGAAGATTAATTCCTTCAGCTAAAAATTTACGTACTCTATTTTGTTTAAATTCATATTTTTCAACTAAAAATTCAACTACTTGGTTGAAAGTTGGAACTAGTTTAGTTTTCTGGTTAAAGATTCTTGATTTTGGTTGAAACAAGTTTACTGGAAAATTCATCTTTTTGGTTAAAAACTAAACTATTGATTAAAAATTCAACTATTTCGTGGAAAATTCATTTATTTTATTAAAAAATTCGTATTTTGTGGTATAAAATTATTCTTAATGGTTGAAAATTCATCTTTTTGGTTGAAAATTGAGCTATTTTGTTGACAAATTTTAATATTTGCTTGAATTTTTTTTTTTTAACTATTTTTTTTAATAAAAAATATAACTGTTCCATTTTTGTTTAAAAATTTTATCTTTTTACTAGTTTTTACAAAAGTTCCGTTTTGGTTGAAAAGTCAACTTTTTTGTTGAAAACTCGCCTTTTTGGTTGAAGATTCAACTATTTTGTTGGAAATTCGTCTTTGTTGGTCGACTTTACTTGGCCGTACTTTGTAGAAAATTCAAGAATTTGGTTAGAAAGTCCTTTTTTTTGGATGAAGATTTTAGTTGAAAATTCATCTCTTTGATTGAAACTTCAACTGTCCCATTTTTTGTAGAAAATTGTTGGCTTTTTTCATGTGAAAAGTCAACTATTTTGTTGAAAAATTCATGCATTTTTTTGAAAATTCATTTTTTTCAGTAGAGAATTAATCTTCTTGGTTGAAAATTCATGTATTTTGTTCAAAATTCGTGTTTTTTGGTAGAAAAATAATATTCTTGCTTGAAAATACATATTTTTGGTTGCAAATTGATCTATTTTAGTAAAATTTGTAACATTTAGTTGAATATATTTTTTTTGGTAACAATTATATTTTTTAAATTAAAAATCTAACTGTCCCATGTTTGGTTAGAAAATGTATCTATTTTAGTTAAAAATTCATCGATTTGGTTAAAATTAATCTACGTTGTTTAAAGTTAAACAATTTTTTTCAAATTGAACAATCTTGTAAAAAATTAAAGTTTTGTAAAAAATTAAACAGTTTTGTAAAAAATTAATCAGTTTTGTGAAAGATTAAATCATTTTGTAAAAAGCTAAACAATTTTGTAAAAAATTAAACAATTATGTTCAAAATTCATCATTTTAGTTGAATCTTCCTCTCTTTGGTTGAAAATTGAACTATTTGATTGAATATTTGTTTTTTTGTTTTTTTTTGCTGAAATTACATTTTTTAACTAAAAATCTAACTATTCCATGTTTGGTGGGAAATTGATCTTTTTTGGGTGAAAATTGAACTATTTAAAGTTCATATAATCTATTGTATTGAAAATTCAACAATTATGTTAAAAAGGAATCCTTTTTCGATGAAAATTCGCACTAGTCTAGTTTAGGCAGAGTAATCCATCATATAATTCTATCATATATAATCCAAAGTAATTCTACGTAATCTGGAGTAATTTTAGGTAATCCAGAATAATTATGTATATAGAGGCAATCCAGGGTAATCCGCGTATTCCGGAATAATCTACCTTCGCTGGACCTCATTTTTATGTGCTCTCCTCATATTTATAAATACCTAGTATTAATTTCCGTCCAGTAAAGCGAAACCGATACTCAATATCTGAAACTCTTCCGGCTTAGAAAAAAAAAAAAAAAAAATGTCCCGAGAATTTTCCATCACTTCTGAGGAGATAAGTCTCCCTTTTTTCCGGGCGTGTAATCGACACGAGAATTTGATTATAGGAGGTAAGGAAAAAGAGGTTGTAAGGGAAAAAGCGATGGTTGATAGGAGAACCGGGAACGACGCTAAATAATACGTGGAAGCTCCCAGCAAAGCGCTGACCCCCGCTGTTATCCACTATACACATCGCCATAGCAGGATCGATATCGCCATACATTATCAATGGGTTCACTGGAAGCGGCATCGAGAATCGGAGAACCCCAGGGGGCGCGACAAGGATAGAAAAAAGGAATAGAGCGAGACAGAAAAAACATTTCCCTCTATACTATACTAGTTTCTCCTGGAAAATGAGACAGACACGAAATGTCAAGGGAGGAAGCAACACTCCCTCAACTTATCAGTGGCAGCCAGTGTAATCGACGTCGACGTTTCCGCCGTTTCCGGGTAGACGCTACACAGGAAGGCACTTGAAAATAGTTCACCTTTTGACATTCGTCCTTTCCACTCGTCAATATTTCGCGACCCCTTTTTGTTTTCCTGCTGATCAAGGATCACGGCTGGATATCATTTTGAATTTGGCCCCCCTTTCTAATCAATAATTCGTTTTGTTTTTAATTTCTCTGGTGGAAATTCTAATCTCCGGGGGTGATGGATTCCCATGTGTCCCATTGTTGGTTTTTAATTCCAAAGGGATCTGAAATTTAATCTTCTTTATTTTCTCGCAACCTTCCAAAACTTTGAATGCTTTAGAATTTCTTATAGTCTTTTTTTATGTTTATTTTGAAGAGTTTGGATTTTGAACGATTTGAATTTAGAGCATTTTAAGATAATTTAGATAAAAATTGAGACTAGTCCCAACTTTGAAAAAATCGGTAAAATGATAATAAAATTGAATAAAAAAAAAAAAAAAAATAGCAGTTGCTTTATCCAGTTTATAAAAGATTCTATGTTAAAACTGTTACAAAAATGAAGTTTTACGGCCGGGCCACCCTGCTATAATATTCTTGTTAGTAATTCATTTAACTTGTATTTCTATTTTTTTTTGCATTTGCTGTCTCTTGACGGTTGTCTTTTCCGTTAAAAATTTGATTATTATGTTGAAAATTCAACTGAAATCTTTCTTGGTTGAAAATTCAACTATTTTTTGTTCTTGACAATTCACCTTTTTGGTTTAAAAGTTCATCTATTTTAGTAAAAATGTAATCTTTTTTGGATCAAAATGCAACTGTTTGTTTAAAAAATTAATTTTGTTTGGTTGAGTATTCAACTATTTTGTTGAAAATTCGTTTTTTTTTGTAGGATTCAACTGTTTTTTTATTTAAAATTCAAATCTTTCTTGCTCGAAATATCTACTATTACATTGTTCGTTGGAAATTAATCTTTTTTGTTCAAAGTTGAACTATTTTGTTGAAAATTGATCTTTTTCAATGGAAAACTAAATTACTTGGATAAAAATAAATCTATAAAAAATGTTGTTTTTTTATTGAAGTTTCGTCTCTTTAGCTGAGAATTTAACTATTTTGTTGAAAATTCTCTTTTTTTTAAATTAATTGTTTTATCTAAAAATTTAACTTTTCCATTTTGAAAATTCATGTATTTTGTGGAAAATTCGTCTTTTTGGTGGAAAATTAATCTTCTTGGTTGAACATTCGTCTTTGTTTTAAAGGTATTTCATATCTTTTGGTTGAAATATCAACTATCACATTTTTTTGGAATTCACCTTAATGGGTAAAAAATTTAACTATTTGGTTAAAAACTTGGTTGAGGTATCAACTATTAGATTTCTCGTCGAGAATTCATCTTCTTGTTGAAAATTCCACTTCTAAAAAATTCGTCTTTTTGGCTTGAAAATGTAAGTATTTGGTTAAAAATTAAACTATTTAGTTAAAAGTACAACTATTTTGTTTAAAATCCATCTCTTTTGCTTTAAAGTTAAACTAAAGTTTAAAATTTAATTTTTGTTGTTGAAAATTCAAGTCTTTTGTTAAAAAGTAATCTTTTTTGGTCGAAAATTCAAGTGTTTTGTTGAAAATTTGTCCTTTTGGACTGAAAAATCATCTTTTACAGTAGAAAAGTAATCTTTTTTGGTTTGAATAAATAAATAAATAGACATTTTTTTATTTCAATCTGAAATTCTTTTATTCCGCTTATAAAATATTCTATGTTAAAAATGTTATAGAATTTAAATGCTGGCCTTTGAATATAAATGGTCCAGGAAAATTAAAAATGGGTGAGGGAAAAATCTGGCCAAAATTTGATTCAATATTGAATTAATTTCCACGATTTTGGAGCCTCTCGAGTCAATATTGAATATTGGAGGAAATTGGAAAAAGAGCTGGGTATAAGTAACTGCATAATTGCACGGTAAAATACGAGCTGTTTAAGTAAGTATACACGAGTACATCTTGATGTTAAATTGTAAAGACTGTGACAATATAACTAAGTCGGTAATTAGGCGCTTGAGGAAAATCTTATCACTTATCTTCAACCCTAACAAGCTTCTTGAAAACAACATTATTTAAGCATTTTGTAGATTACATTGTAAACCTGAAAGCTTTGAAAACTGCCTTTTGAAGCGTTTACAATTTTTTAAGAATTCTCTCATTATAAGCTCCATTGATAAAAGGGATTTAAGTTTCTAATTATAAATCCTTCAGCCTTTATTGTTAGGGATTTAAATTCAAAAGTATGCAAAATTTGGAACTATGCCAATTACAGAGTGTCTACTAGGGTGGCCCAAACAATTTTTTTCGAATTTTTATGGAGACACCCCCCCCCCCCAAATTTGTTCGAATCCACCCAAAAATAAATCCATTTTGTTTTGTTTTGAAAAAAATGATATTTAGGGGTGCCGCAAGCCCCATGAAGTTTAACATGCATTTCCCATAAGAAAAAAAGACGTTTTT
>JAABKJ010000370.1:0-51400 GCA_011634705.1 Andricus grossulariae | reverse complement strand
ATTGCTGGTGGAATCGGTGGACACGATGCCGGAATTGCTGTGATCAACGGACCATCTGGTTCCATCCACGCCGGACTTGGATCCCACGGAGCTATCATCCCCGGAGGCGTTGGAAAATGGTAAATGGGTCAACATCTCAGTCATATCGGCTTGGCGACGACGACAACCTCCAATAGTTGTATCGGTCAATGATCTTCAACGCGCTCAAAATATTCTTCCCAAAGCTTGAACCATCCTAGAAGAATAACACACACCGAAGTAATCAGTCAGTCTCACAGGGATTGTCAGTCCGAGTGCTCGGACATCCTCTAAGAAGACAAAGCCATCGGGACGAAAGAATGTCAAATCGACACTTGCTCTGGCAAGGTGAACGGGCAACCCGATCCAGGATAACCGAGCGTCGCGAAACTTGCTGAAATCCATCCGGTGATTGGGATCTAGAAAAATTTAGTCAATTCCCATTCATCCAGAGACCGAAAGCACCTATCCTGTCAACCTTCAGCATCAACGATTTCTGGAGATTCAAGCTGCCTCACTTTTGCTCCAATTAAACATCATTGTTTCTATGATGTAACCATGAACCAGTCAATGAACGAGCTTTAGTGCTATTGCACGTGTACCACAACAGGGCTTGTTCGATTTTCTGAACATCCATTTTCGTTGCGTGCTCCACCTCACGTGTTCCATCTTTCGAAGGCGGCCGCCTTCACGCAAATTATAATTGTTTTCATTCTCACCACCTCTTCATGCGCAGATTATAGTAGGTCAGCCTCTCCCGTGAAGAAACGAATGTACAGATATGAAGCAATGCTGCCGGCCGCGCCCGCTATCACCATATATAGATACCACGTATTTATAGTGTTTATACATTTATACAATAAATAATACAAAATAAAGCATCGGTATTCAAAACTCAAATTGATCTTACTCTTCTAGCTACCATTATCGTTCTTTTCCTCCAACTACTTCTGAAGCTTACTTTATTTTTCAATTCTTCAAAATCATTTATACAATTGGTATTGCGACTTTTAATATTCTGATTCAATACCCTCCGTCTAGAATCAAAATATCCCTCAGTATTTCAAAATAATCCCATTAATATTCTGTTACTCAAAATTTTAATCTAAAATCATTGCTAGTTTAAGAAATTTTAATAATCAACTGTCCATTCTTCCCGTATAAATTAATTTTTGTTTTGTTTCATATCTATAGCACCAGCATCTCTGTCGATAAAGCATTGTTGTCGTAATTTATCTTATGAGTGGATCTACGCATAACAGGTGCCTACTTGCAGCGAATTAAAGAAGGTTAAACATAAATCATAATCGGACCGAAAACCTGGACCGGATAAAGCAAGGTATGGAAAGTTTTCATATCTCTGGGAACACAGATAATTTCAGGTTAATTATATTCATTTTTTTATTCATGTTAAATTATATCTAATAGTAATTCAAATTCCAAAAAAAGATGCGTTTATTTTGTCCATTTAGAACTTTTTCTTTCAATGTCCAGAATAAGTTATTTTTTACGAATATATGTTTTTGGAAGTTTCTTATAAGCAACAGATTTATAGGCATCTGCTTCAATTTTTTTTTATTTTTTTTTTTTATTTGAAGTTTGGCTTATTTATTTAATTATCGTATGATGGATGATAAATGAATATGTACAATTATTTCAATATTTGAAGATATTCAGCTGGGAATTTAGCCATATTTCAATCCCCTTATAACTGGATCACAGAAGTTTACTTATCTTTGATCCTCTGTTTATGAATAATAAATAATGGCTTTTGGAATCAAACCGAAGTGTGAAAATTTACCAGATTTAATTGACAAGAAAGAAAAGATTTGTTTAATTCCACTGATGTAAGTTATTCTCAAAATAATGTCTAGAAGAAAAATGATAATATAATTCATGAAATTAAAAATGTTAAAATATATAGTTATTTTTGTAAAGCTGAACTCTTTTTAAATATTTTTAGAGAGTAGTATTATTTTTCTCGTTAATGCTCTAAAATGAATAAATCCTAGAAAGAAACATATAGATCATGTTTTAGGACGACTGAAAAATCTCGAAGGTTAAAATGTCAGAAACTGAAAAATTCCCTAAAAAGAAAATATTCGAAATGAAAAATTCACGAAATTATAAAATTGCCTAAAATTAAAAATCGTCGAATTGGCAAATTGTAGAATTGTGAAATTTTATACCGCTTATGGCATGACCGAATTTGAAAATTCTCCATAATAGAAAGTTCCCTGAATAAAATTGCCACCATTCTAATATATTCGACACTATTAAATGTCAGGTAGTGTCTAATATCGAAAAATTTAAAATGAGGTTCTTATTTGCCTTCCTTAATTAATAACAAACTAAATTGTTAGAACTATTCAATAATTGTTCACAAAGAAAAAATAAAAAATGAAACTCGAAATGAAATGGAATTTTAAAATTAAGTTAATTAGGTTCCGCCCATTTTTCTTTTTTCGTAAGTTATATTGATTAGAGTATTTTATAATTTTAAAAAATTTGAATTTTGTATGGAAGTCAATAACAACATAAATTCAAATAGAAAAATTATAATTATTGCATTCCCCAAATTAGATCGCTTTAAATCTGGAAATGAATTTTTTCCTCAATATTTTTAAATACAAATTTAATTTCAAAAAATTCTTTCACTCCGTGAAAGTATTCATCATTAATTAAGAATTAAGTCGCAAATTCTATAAAATAGGATAATAAATGATTTTCTCAGATATTATTACGCGTAGAGTACGAAAATTTGTAATTTCATTATAATTAAAGGTCTGAAATGGCCACTAAGCATTTTTTCCAGCCATATTCAGCACAGGATTTCTTCTGAAATCTAAAAAAAATATATCCTCCATAACAAATAAATTATAAATACTTATTTTCGGGACAGAAAAAAATCTTGAATTTCGAAATGGACTTTTGTTATAGTTTAAAGATTCGTATAGTACTTTAAAATGAATATGATCTCTAATTCACCTAAACAAGAATGTTAGTTAACTAATTGATGTTGATTCTGGTGCAATTCTTCGGATAGAAAGTTTAAATTGGATTACAGAATAAAATTATATACATGACATGTAAAAATTGTATCAAAATTAAAATAATAGAAGGAAAACAATTTTAGAAGTTCTACGCTTTTCTTGTATTATTTTAATTATATTTTTGATTTTAACCTGTAATGTATATTATATAATGCTATTGTTCAAGGCACTTCTTCTATTCTTATGGATATCAAGCTTTATTTTCAGCAATTACAAATTTAATAAAAACGGTCAGTAAAACTTATTGAAACATACAAAAACGCAGAATTTCACAAAAATCTACATATCCTTATAACCGTTTGAGGTAAATTATAGCTAAAAATACAGTTTGAAGTACTATAGGTATAAATATTTTTTATTTTATCGTAATGGAGAATATTTCTCTTTACATTGCAGAAGATATCTTGTACATATTATTCCAGAAAAAAAATGTTAACTGGCCATTTCAAACCATCAATTATGATGAAATAACAAATATTTGTATTTCAAGCCCGGTTATATAATCAAAAATGTAGTTTTTTGTTCAATAGACTAGGGAATACATTCCTCAGTAAACAACGAAAATTTTCTTATAGTAGAAGATTTTTTTAAGCTTTAAATTTCTAATTCAGAAAAATCAAAATCACAAAAATTAATTTCCAGATTTAAAACGGCATAGCGGAACCCCTGAACAATTTTTTTATAGAAAAACATCTATGACCGCATTTTTTACTGAAAGAAAGAAATTTAAGGGAGACAGTTTGTAAAATTCAAAAACTGAATTTTGTATTAGGTCTCTTGTTACACGTGACCATTGAAAGTGATAATTCTAACGAACTGTCTATGTTTACGGAATTTTCCGTAACTTTTACCCTTTTTTCATCTTGTTCAGGACTAATGTTATCGAAAATTTCGTAAACATAGACAGTGCCTGATTCTAAAGTGTTAGAAAAGTACGACCGGCTCCCATTCGAGTACAACCGAGCACAGATCTGCTTAACTTCGGAGATCGAACAAGAAGCATAAAACAATTCCGTGTGCACAAGCAGGCACAAAAAATGTTTATCAAAAAACAATAAAACCGAAAGAATGCAAATTTAAAACAAGGAATAAATAAATTAATAAAAAATGAATGTAACAAATGGAACCTAATTTGACTTTTTTTGAACTTGATGGATTCGATTTGGACCCTATACCATTGTAGCAAAAATATTTTGCTAAATTATGGAATCTTATACCCATTATAAAAATTTTCCAGAAGACAATTTCTTGCAATTTTGTATGTTCAGCGAAACTTTGGTGTCAAAAGGATGTCTCTTGACACAAATGGAATTTTCTCATAAATTTAAATTCAAGCGGATTTGTATTGGTCTTAAAAAAATCTTCTACAGCAAACATTATTTGCTAGCGAAAAACTTCATCCAATGTAGCAGCTAAATATTTCTATTTGTTTTAAAAATATGCTTACGTGATTATTAGGCTTATTTTTCAACACAACACCCTATGACTCAATTACTTTTACTTCACTGGGTTAAAAACTAAATTCGAATAAATGTGAGTAAATTTCATCCGGTAAAGCTTCCTTTACCATACTTTTTATTATTATGATCTTGTACATATTACAAAAGGAATGCTCAAGATAATATCAATAATACATATACAACTTCAGAATTAAATGGAAGATTCGAGAATAAGGTCTATTTTTTGTTTCTTATCGCGATAAGGAAGTAATATATACTTTTGAAATATCTCCGAGTTATGATATCATCCAATAACAAAACAGTTCTTCCTAATTTGCATGATTTAACAGTCTAATTTTCCCACTCAATTAATTTGTCTTTCAGGGATTCTTGGAAGTTATTATCATAACTAAGGAGGATGGAAAACTTTGACGAGAATACGAGATGAATGTTTTTCTTAACCTAACGATGTGAACCAGCATATGCATCAGCAGAACTTCTTCAAATTTGTTTACCAATCTTGTCTTTTGAAAGCAGAATATTGATTGGAAAATTTAACATTTTTGAATTCGTATTTATTGTTTTGATACGGCGTTCAAAAAAATATGTAACTCAAATATTCATAAAAGCAAAGATATTCAAACGAATCATAAGGAACTTCAATAGATTTTAATAAAAATTTTAATTAATGATATTCCAAAGATTAAGAAAAAAGGAATTTATTTATGTTTAAAAATAAATTAAAATCTGTAAATATCTGTTGAGGAAAGTACATCAAACCTAATGACTATATATATGTGTGTGTGTGTGTGTGTGTGTCTCTCTCAGATAATTAGAAAAATTATTATGTGAGCTAAAAACCTAGAGAATTAACTAATCGAGTTAGTTTAGGAAAATTTCTAATTTACATATTAACTTTTCTCTAAATCCCGGGCTTATTCAGGAATTAAAAATACTTTCAAGTCATTTCTCTCAATTCATAGAGGTTTTAAGTATATAGAAAATTTTCAAATTTAAGCATGTAATTAGTATTCATTTTGTTATGAGTTTAAAATTAGAATACAGTGAACTAATTATGATTATAAGGATTCATTACAAAGTGATGAATTCGAAACTCTGCAAAAAATTTAATGGTCATGTACAATGAATATGTCAATTTTTTCATATATAAAAAAAAAGTTGATGAATATAAGAAAATTTTTGAATTAACAAGGTATTTTAATTTTTTGGTCGAAAATGAGTCGATTCCTAAAAATAATAAAAAAGATATTGCACATTAAGAAAAATGTTTTGTTGTGCCGACGAAATTATTTCTTTGTCAAAATATCAGCTAAAAACTAATTTTTTCAATTAAAATTTATTGATTATAGTTGGAGTATTATTAATTATTATGGATTATAATAAGAGATTATTTTTTATTAATTGTGTATATTTAAACCAAAACCTTTCCAACGTAATATATTTCCGAATAAATAATTCCAAATAATTAATGACCTTTGAAGACAATTTATTTTATTATGTAACACATTTTTTTATAACATCTAAATACTTTTAACCGCATGACAGAGCTGCGTTTAGATAACAAAAAATTTAGCTTTTTCTTATCAAGCAAGAACAATTATGGTAGACTTTAGAATAAATCTTTTTTAAACATACTTCATTCGTGGACTTATAGTTATTAGCATGTTATCAATTTAAAAAAAACTGCAGTATTTAAAAAGATAATTACTTGAAGTAACAGCTTAGTTAATTATGCATAAGCTCTACATTTAGTTTAAACTTTTTGACTTAGTTTCGAATCATTACTATACTTTCTTATTCGTAGGAAAAGATTTAGTTTATAATTAATTGGCATTCCAGGAAAATTTGAACTCAAATTGCAATCATTATTAACGATATGTTGAGTTCAGTTTAAGGGCTAATCAATTCATTTAGGAGAGTCCAGCTCGGCTGGGTAGTCGTACTTTAGAAAATATATTTGAAATTTATTATAAAGGAATATAAAATATGTTTTCTCTAAAAATGTGAGACCCCCTAGTGTTAATAATTTACAAGAAGTTCGGTTTTGAGAATAATTATTTTAGCATGTGCCTAATGAAGAATACTTCGCACCATCTTAAATTTGGATTTTTAACTACGCCAAAATCCAACTTTGAAAACTCAAAATTAAGCTATTTATGCACTTAACCGTCCTCTTCAATTTAACAAGGTTTATTATTGAGCTATGGATACAAATAAGGAGGATATTATGATATAATTACTATAAAAATAATCCTAAGAAAAAACAACTGAGTCCGACAAGCATAGAAATTGGAAAATAGGCCAGAATGTCACGTCTATATGACATTTCACTACAAGAATAAGTAACATATGAAACTTGTTGCATTTTTTAATAATAATATCACCCGAAAAACTATGACTACTACGCTATATAAATTTTTGCGCAATTTATACATTCTGCTTGCCAAATTATGTTTGCCAAGAAAATTCATTTCGCTATTTAGTAAATATATGTAAAAGGAGTTCTTTTACATTTTTTTCTGTAGAACCTTCAAAATCTGTTCACTGAGCGTAGCTTAAAACAGAATAATAAAAGGGCTTTTTTAGGTGATAGAACGAGTATGGATGAACCACATTTTATAGTGTCATTAGTATATAAACGACACTAGGTAATGATTGATCAAAAATGAACCTGTATTTGATAATTAGGTATTGATTCGGTGCTTCGTAGAGACGAAAATTTTGAGAAGAAAAAAGTGAGCTCTGGTGTACCTGGTGCAGGCTTTGGTCTCGGTACCAACTTGCGTAGCATGCTACAGTGTTGAAGGTAAGGAAGAGAATTAAGGCAAGTGTCGGCTGGCCTGCAAGACGAAGCCAAGAACCACTTATGTTTAGCTAATTTCTGCCTTGCTAGTGACCGTCCGCCTGCACCACCCTCTCCTTTCCATTAGGTGGACGACCACTGGCACTAGGATTCTGGTTTTTCTCAGCGGGGAGGAGGGTGGTCGGTGCGCGGCTTTCGAAAGGATGGTGATTGTAGAACGTTGCTAGGGTAGAGGTAGGAGTATATAAGGCCCAGCGACCCAGCCCAAGTCAGTCATTCACCAAACTACCAGCTGACCACACATAAAACGAACAATCATGAAAGCCTTTGTGAGTATTCACGGGGTCCATTTTTAGTCCAATCTAAAAAAGAGTTTCGCTTTGAAAATAAAATAAAATTTCATTTTTTTTCCTTCAACTGCTCTTTATACTCACACGTGTACTCTTTTTAAGTGAATCCCTTGGACAAAATTTTGAGTTCTTTAAAAATCTTTAATCAAAAACCCTCGGTTGAAGTCAATTCTTCCGGGCGACTGTATAGGCAAAAGTTCTGAAGCTTCTCCTTTTTTTGCAGATCGTTCTCGCATGCCTCGCCGTCGCATCGGCTCACCCCGGTTATAGCCACGGAGGTGGTTATGGAGGTGGCTATGGAGGACTAGGTGGTGGAGTTGGACTTGCTGGTCACGGAGGAGCTGGTCTCAGTGGTGGACTCGCCGCTGGTGCTGGAACCGCAGCCTCCCTCCAGGGTGGTGCATCCAGCATAGGATCCAGTGGTCTTGGTGCCAGCTACGCTGCTGCAGCAGCCGCTGCTGCTGCATCCGCGGGAGTCCAATTGGTCGTCTCCGGAGGAGTGACCGGTGGAAGATCCGATATTGGACCCGTAGAAGGACCCAAGTCTAACGTTGGACCCCAGGTCGGACCATCAGACATCGTTGGACCCCAAGAAGGAGCTAAGACCATTGGAGGACCCCGTACTGGACCATCCAGCCTTGTTGGACCCGCTGCTGGCCCATCCACCCTCGTAGGATCATCCCAAGGAGCTGCCACTCATGTAGGACCATCCCAGGCTACCGCTAGCCTCGTTGGACCTAGCTATAGTGGTGTTGGTCATTACGCCGGATCCGGTGGAATCAACGGTGACGACGGTAGCTCTGGCTCCGCAGCCTATGCTGCTCCCGGAGGTGGTTTTGGAGGTGAGTACAACAAATCCTATACTTATTCATGAGCTATTGATACACTCTCTTTATACACTCATCACCATCCAATCAATCTCTTTTGATGCAGGATTTGGAGGTCATGGAGGCGCAGGTGCCATCTCTGTCATCGGAGGAGGCTATGGAGGCTATGGCAAATGGTAAACGGGTGAACGCCTCCGTCATATCGGCTCGTCGACAACGGCAACCTTCCATAGTTATACCGGTCAATGATTCTCAACGCGCTCAACGCTTGATTCATTCTAAGAACATGGCACACACCGAAGTAGTCAGTCAGTCTCACAGTGATAGTAAGTCCGACTGCTCGGACAGCCTGTAGGGAGAAGCGGTCAGTGAGACGAATGAAAGTGAAATCGCAACTTGCTGTGGCAGGGGGAACGGGCGAACCGATCCAGGGTAACCGAGCGTCGCGAAACTTGCCTAGATCCCTCCGGTAGTTGGGAACCTGGAAAATTTAGTCGATTCCCGTTCATCCTTGGACAACGAGCGTCTATTCTGTCAGCCTTTCGCACGGACGTTTTCCGGCAATTCAAACTGCATCACTTGTGCTACAATTACACATCATTTGTCCGGTGATTTATGTATGAATCAGTCAATAGACGAGTTTCGACGCTCACGCACGTGTAGAACAACTGGGCTTATTCTGTTTTCTGAAAATCCATTCTCTTTGCGTACTCCACCTCACGTGTTTCATCTTTCGTAGGCCGCCACTTTCACGAAACTTATTTTTTTTATTCTCACCATCCTTCCATGAACAGATTATGGTAGGTCAGCCGTTTCTGTGAATGAACGAATGTACATAGAAGGCGTAATGCTGCTGGCCCCCGACCCCACCCGCTACCATCATATATAGATACCTCGTATTTATAGCGTTTTTAAATTTATACAATAATTTATACGAAATAAAGCATCAGTATTTCAGACTCACATTAATATTACTCTTCTAACGACCATTCTCTTTCCTTTCCTCCAGCTACTTCCGAACCTTACTTTTCTTTTCAATTCTTAAAAACCATTTATACAATTGCTAATGCGACTTTGACTATTGTACTTAAATACTTGTTGTCTATAATGAAAGGATCTTACAGTATTTTGAAATAGTCTCATTAATATTTTAGGAATTAATATTTTTATTCAAAATGATTGCTCATTTGAGAAGTTTGATAATTTAACTGTCAATTTTTCCCGTATAAATTAATTTTTTTGTTTCATATCTGTACCACCAGCATCTCTGTCGATAAAGAATTGCTATAGTAATTTATCTTATAACTGGATCTATGCATAACAGGTGCCTACTTCCGGAGAATTAACGAATACCAAACATACATCATAATTGGACCGAAAACCTGGACTGGATAAAGCAAGGTATGAACATAAACCAAAAACATGGGTTGACTTAAATTCATATTTGTTATTTATTTTGAGCTATATCCGATAAAAATTATTCAGATTTCCAAGAAAAGATACGTATATGTTTTCTATTTAAAAATTTATTTTTAAAAGTCCAAAAAATGTTTTTTTTTGGACAAATATGTATTTTTCAGAGATTCTTATATGGATAAAATTTACAGACAGCTGGTTCAGTTTATTTCTTTAATGTTTTGCTTTTTTTCATCTATTCAATCATCAAATAATGATAAATAAATAAGTATGGACAATAGGGTGATGCACAATTTTTTTAAATTTGATGCGAGACCACTCGGATTCTCAAAGAGTCTCAAAATAAAAAATCTGTAAAAATTTGAGCAGAATCGATTAATATTTAGAGGTCGCTCAATGCAATTATTTATGTTTGAAAAATCAAGCACCTCAAATGCATTGCTATCAACGAATAGTCGTATTTTATAAGAATATTATTGAAAATGGCTGAAATTTTGGTTGCTGCACCTTCAATGATTGTCCTAACAAATAATGTTGAACTGATTCCAAAAAATTGGTCATTATTTTTAATAACAAATTATCAAATAGAAAATACGGCTAGGTTAATAAATAATGTTTGCAATCATCTTTTTCTCCAAAATCGGTACAAATATTGGTAATAGATCTACAAACAATTATCTATTCGCTCAAACACTCGCCCTCATTGTTAAATATGCCAAAAAAAATTGTCCTTCAGGATGTATCATTCTCTACGCATCTAACGATATTGCATACGGAACTTTTCGATTTTCCTAATCATGCAAAACTCTTCTGAATTCCATAGAAATGGATTCTATTTCAGTGCGTGTTATACATTATTAACATGATCGTTCATGATAATTTTCCGATCAATTCCTCTGTGAACACTAACAAGATGAAATGAGCCGGCAAAAATATTAAGAACAACCCAGTATATTTTAAAAATTAGAATTTTCATGATACCTCCTGACTATTGAATAATAATTATACTGGGATCATTCCTGTGGAGATTCCACTATGATACTTGTAATATCTGTAATATTTCAAAGTAATACATAAAATAAATTTGAATTTCACTCGCGGTTCGCATTTCTAGAAACAGAGGCCACTGGTTGTAGTTGCTGCTATTCTACACCGTATCGCAGTTAATGCAGTTAATTTATTGAAAAGTTTTGCAATCATACTTTTTCTTTTGTACCTCTCTCAACTGTATAAAAAATACCATTCTCTGTTACAAACAAGAAAAAATGGCACAAAATAGTTATAATTGATTCCATAAGCTTTCAGAAATATTCTTATCCATGGTAATAAAATGTATCTTCTGGTATACGTGTCGAGAAAATAACTTAGAGATCTAATATTTTCTGACAAATAATAATATTTAACAATAAGGGCGAGTACTTTTGCAAACAGATAATTGTTTGTAGACCCTTTGCCAATGTTTTTACAGATTATGAAAAAAAAATTATTGCAAATATTATTTTTTAATTAAGCCATATTTTCTAATTAATAATTTGTTATTAAATATCATGAACAATTTTTCAGAATCAGGTTTTTATAGCAATGCATTTGTGGTGCGTGATTTTTCGAAAATAAACGATTGCGTTGAGCAATCTCTGAATATTAATCGATTTCGCTCAAATTTTTACAGAAATTTTTTTTCTTAGTACTCTTTGAGAATCCGAGTGGCCTCGCATTAAATTCGAATTTCTTTTTTCGCATCACCTTGATGGACAATTATTTGAAATTTTGGAAGGTATTTAACTGGAGATTTAGCAATATTTCTATCCCTTTGAAATTGAATCACAATTCGAATAATGAAAAATATTCAATAACATATGTAGTTATTTTTTTTAAACTGGATAGATAGATTTTTCTCGGTAATCCTACGAAATGACCGAATCTTGAAAATAAATCTTTTTGTTTCAATATTCTACAAAAATTAATCTTAAGAACATAGTTGAGGATGTCTGAAAAATCTCGAAAGATAACATTCACGACACTGTGAAATTCTCGAAAAATAAAATATTTGAAATGAAAAGAATTATAAAATTTCCGAAACTTAAAAATGCCTAAATTGGAAAATTTTCCAATAAGAGAATTTTATACAGTTTATGATATTACTAAATTTTTAATTGTTCGATAATAGATAATTCTCTAAATAAAATTTCTGATATTGCAAAATATTCGACACTATGTATACAATTTTATGAATTATCTATTATCCAAAATTTTTAAGTTAGGTAAAATTAGTGACTGTCGGGAATTTTATTATTCTGATATTTTTCAATCCGGGAATTTAAAATCGTCTTCAATTTGATAATTTCTGGCATTTTCTGTTTTTAATATTTTTTTTTTCCTGAATATTCTTTTTCGATATTTTTCAGTCATCTTCATATCTTTTAATTTTCCGTACATCCAAGATTCCAATTTTTAAGCAGATTGTTACGCTCTTTCTGTAATGATAATGGCCGTGACGTGCTTATGAAATTCCCAATTGCCGCTCCTAATTAATAATAAACCAAAATTTTGAACTACTCAATAATTTTCGAGAAAGAAAAAATACAAAATAAAATGAATTCCTTTACATTAAATCAATCACGTTCCGCTAATTTTTCTTTTTCAGTAATTTATATTGAATGAGGCATCTTGTCATTGAAAAAAGATTAAATTTTTTATAGAAATAAGTAACAATACAAATCTAAATAAAAAACTTATAATTATCGCATTATTTATATTTAATGATACGTGCATTTTCGATGAGCATAAAAAGGAGTCCCTTGTTTTCTTTCCAAACAATTAAATTAATGCTAATAAGTCTTTCCAGACTCATTAGAGTATCATGATAAATCCTTTTTAGATAGGTACTTCTGATCATTTGTGTTATTCTTCTTTCCTTAAATAATATTATTCACACTGAATCATGGTTATCTATATGTTAAGAAATAATTATTATAGGAATTTTAATTTGGAAAGTGTATGGAGAAAAATAAAAATATTGGCAGCTTACACGTTAGGGTGCCCAATTAGAAGTTGAATGTTTTAATTCTGCCAACGATGCACCATATATTTTTTCCTTTTGGTGGAAAAATACTGCCATAAACTTTATTTTTTTTTTTAATTTCATAGATGTTCCGTGAGACTGTCATCAGTTTGAAAAAGGATTTTTTAATTTTTTTTTTGAATACAAAATTAATGCTGAAAAATTTTTCCACACCCTAAAAATACATTTTAATTTATTGAAGAATAAGTCGAAAATTTCTCGAAACAAAAAAAGAACACATTTTTAAAGATATTACGTAGCACGTATAGATTACGAAAATTTTTATTTCGTTACAATTCATGGTCTAGAATGGCCCTGAATATTTTTCCCCGGAATATTATGCACAGCATTTCTTCTACAATATAAAAAGAATATTCTTTATAAAAAACAGATTGAAAATATTGATTTCAGGAACATAAAAAAATCTTGAATTCTCAATTGCACATTTTCGACAGTTTAAAAATCATATTAGTTTAAAATGTACTTATAGCTATAATTTACCTGAACAATTAGGATGTTAGATAGTTAATTATTGTCGATTTTTGTGAAATTCTACTAATAGGTGTACCTGGGACAATAGGATAAAATTATATAAAGTACTTGTAAAAATAAAAATAGAACAACAATAATCGAACAATAATAACATTATGTTGCTCTATTGCACAACACATCCCACTTATTTCTATGGACATCAAGCTATATTTCCAGAAATTACAAATTTATTTAAATCGGTAAGCAAAACTCATCGGAACGTACACAAAAACAGAATTGCACCAAAATCTTCATATTGCAGAAGAAATTCTTTGCATATTATTCCAGAAAAAAATGTTAAGTTGCTATTTCAGAACATCAATTGTAAAAAATTACAAATTGTTATATTATAAGCCCAGTAATGTCTTAAAAAATGTTGTTTTGCGTGTAATAGATTTCTGGGTATATTCCTCACTCAATGACAAATATTTTCTTGGAGTGAAAGAATTTTTTAGCTTTATCTTTGTATTTAAGAAGAATCGAAAACTAAAAAATCCATTTTCAGATTTAAAACGGCCTAGCTGAACACCTGTATAATTTTTTGTTTAACAGAAGAACATTAATGGCAGTATTTTTTTACTAAAAGAAAGAAATTTGAGGGCAGTGTTTGCGAAATTCTAAAATTAATTTTTTTATTGCATGTATTATTACACGCAACCATCGAAAGTGATAATTCTAGAGTGTTAGTAAAAGTGAGACGGCTCCCATTCGAGTGAAACTGAGAACAGAACAACTTAACGTCAGAGGTCGAACGAGAAGTCTAAAACAATTCCGTATCTACAAGCGGGCACAATAAATGTTTATCAAAAAACTAAAAGATCGAAAGAATTTAAATTGAGAGAAAGAAAAATAATAAAAAATAAGTGTTACAAATCGACACTCATTTGACTATTTTTTTTAACTTGATTTAAAGATTATTTGAAGTTAAGCGGATTTTTCTTGGTCTCAAGACCAACTTAAGCTTTTCAAGCTTTTGTTTCAAGAGAGCTTTTTCTCTCAGAGAGGGTTTTATTAGGCCTCTTGTTTAACACCATGCCCTATGCCACAATTATTTTCACTTTATTCGATTTGAAAATAAATTAGAATAAATATTATATATATATATATATCTTTCAAAGGGAAAGCTCAAGATAATATCACCAATACACATATAACTTTAGAATTACATGCAAAATTCGAAAATAAAGTAAATTTTTTTGTTCCTCATTATAATTATTGATTTTAATATTATTTTTAAGTATCTTCGAGTTATTTATATCGTCCAATAACAAAACAGTTTTTGATCAATTGTATGGTTTAAGAATTTAACGTTCCCTTTTATTAAATTCGTCAAATTAATTTTTTTATCAGTATTGATGTCTTACTACTCGTGTTATAATTTGAATAGAAAACACAAGAAGAAATGTTTACTTATTCATTAAATATATTTCAGGAATCGGTAGAAGCTATTATCATAAGGAAGGAGGATGGAAAACTTTGACGAGAATACGAGATGGATGTTTTTCTTAACCTAACGATGTGAACCAGCATGCAGAATAGACAAATTTGAAGATACTATAGTTGTTCCTTCATTCACTCCAGGCAAGATTTAATAATCGAGTACGGACGAAGGGAAAGTACCAGAGAAGTTAATGAGGTTATTGTACCATATGAAGCAAAGCAATTTCCTCGTTAAAGGACCGAAACTTCTAAATAATGGCTCCTGCGGTTTTCCTGAAGTAGTCTATTATTTATTACACACATTAATGTTGCATAAGAAGCTTTATTTGCACTAAATATAATTTAAAATACGTTTATGAGACTCATCAATTTTCATTAAGCCATGCTTTGTATATTTAATGCGGCGTTATATTCATTCCTTTCTGTCGAAAGAATTATTATCTTTTTATCCTACGATGTGCTTCCAAAGTAAAAAAAATGTTATATTAGATATTTCCATTGGGAAAATGAAATTTCGAACTGACTATACTTCATAATAATTTCTTTACATTTTTTTACCAACCTTATATTTTGGAAACAGAATATTGATTAACAAACTAAACATTTTTTATTCTTATGTCTTGTTTCGAAACGAGGTTGAAAAAAGATGTTACTCGAATTTAAATTAATGATGTTCTAAAGATTGAAATATATGTCGTAGGTAACACTAGTTTACAGTCATTATGTACATTTAGTGCCTCTATATTTTTCTAATACATTTTGGCTTGTAAAGCTTGAAAATCAAATTGAATAATTTTGTTATTGGATGGTTTTCGAAATATGGATTTTGAAAAAAAAAATTTTCGAGAACTGGAATATTTGAAAAAATGCATTGTTTTAGACAAAAATAAACATACAAAATTTTGAAAACCAATCTGTAAAGAAATTTTTCAATCCGATTTTCGAGTTCAGCAGGCTAAGATGCATTGGAAAAATTTAGCGTCACTAAATGCACAAAAAAATTGTTTAATTTGCAGATTAGTGTAATTCGGATAATCAGAGTTTTGGCTAAACACCTAGAGGAATAACTAAACGCGAGAGTTTAGAAAAATCTTCCATTCAGGTATTAACTTTGATCTAAATTTCGGATTTATTGCGGAATTCAGAACACTTTTACCTAATTTCTCTAAATGCCTAGATCCTTTTAGGTATTTAAAAAAAATTTTAATTAAGCCCGGAATTAGGCTTTATATTTGTCATAATTTATACATATGTCAAAATTGAAATACATTAAACTAATTATAATTTAAAATCATTGTTAGCAAGTTATTTGTAATCATGAGAAAATTAATAAAATTTTCGAATAAACCATTTTTAATAAATGCTTTTAATTAATTTCATAAGCAACCATCTTTTCTTCTTAAAAGTATACTTTGTCCTGAGACTTATCCTTGTGTCTTTGTATAGGAATTTTATTTTTAATTGACAGAACCTAGTTTACATTCAATCTTGAGCGTGAAGTTGGAATTCTCAAATTCAAATTTCTTTAGAGTGTGAAATAAAAAAGCATTAAAGTTGATAAAATATTGTTTATTACAACTCTGATCCATTAGAGACAAAGAAAATTTATGTAGCAAGTACAAGAATATGTTTATAAAGAGCTTATCAGTGATTTTCATGTTTCAGTCTAAACGTTTTTTGAGTTTGAAATAAAATTTCAAGTTTTTATTAAACCCGAACTTTCTGTTAATTAAATAAAATGACATACATTATGTGTTGCAGCATGACATACTTTAGTGGCTAATCAAATTTTTAAAATAAAACTACTGTTGTTTATAAATTTAATTAATAAGAATAAATAAAATTTGTTTATTGAAAAATTTGTATTCATTTTCTGCCGACAGCAAATGACTTCGTAAAAAATATTTTGAATTATAATTAGTTTAATGTTCTTTAATTTGAAATTCTATTTGAATTATAAAACAAAATGGAAACTAAGTCAATGTTCAAATTTGAGAGATTTCTAAATACCTAAAACGCTCTAGAAGTTGAGAGAGATAACCTGAAAGTGTTCTAAATTCCTGAATAAACCATCGATTTAGAGAAAAGGTAATAATACCTGAATGGAAGAATTTCCTAAACTTCCGCGTTCAGCTAATGTCCTAGGTGCTGAGTGAAACCCCTAATTTTTATAATTATCTACGATATATATGTATATATATAAATATATATTTATTTATTTATTAAAAATGTATAAAATAATTGCAAATTTTGCAAAACGTTTATTCGCGATGCACAATAAATATGTGAATTTCGGCTAAAAATATTGGGTGAAAATGAATTTTCATAAAATCGCTTGATTATAGTGAAAGCATTAATAATTGTTATCGATTATTATCAAGAATGATTCTTCTTTTTTCGCTTTTCACGTATATTTAGTCCAAAAACCTTCCGACGAAAAAATTTCCGCATAATCAATTATAAATAATTGATGACCTTTCAACTGCATTAAAAAATCCAAAATTGAGCGGTTTCTTATTGAACAACAAAATTTGTCTTGACTTTTGCGGAAATATTTTTCAAAAATTTTCATTTGTGGACTCATAGTTATCAGCATATCAATTTTAAATTAAAAGACTAAAGCATCAGAAAACACGTGTTATTAAAGAATTAAATCCTTATTTATCTGCACACATGAGAAAACGCAGTTCTCATGACATGAGAAGTGTTTGAATAAATTTCGTAATAACAACGCACTGGCAAATAATAGTGCTTAGCTCTTTCGAACATTTGATGATTCTGAATGTACTTTCTGAGAATAATTATAAGCTCCACTTTTGATTTAAACTTTTTGATTTGGCTTTGAATTATTTCTATAGTTTCTTACTCCTAGAGAAAGATTCGGGATATTGTAAGGTCTTTTCAAAGAAGTCTCTCGTTTTGCTGTCCGCTACTCATTATAACTTTTTAGGTGAAGTCGTCTTAAGTAAAGTCCTAAATTAGTAGCCAGACCTATATATCAGATTTTGTAGAAGCAAGTTCACATCTTCCAATAACCATAATTTGACCGGCTCCTACTAATTAATTTTCATTTTGTATAACATTTTTATAAACATTTTTTCTGTAGAATCGCAAAAATCTTGCTGCTCAACGCTACCTAAAAACAAAATAAATAAAGGGCTTTTTTGTGGGATGCGGTTAAAGGAGGCCTTTTTTACGAAAATTATCAATTTGATAAAAAAATTAATCTACTATTGTATTTTTCTTTGAGATACTTCAGTATATATATATAAATCAATAATAATGTCATTAATACGGCAAAAAGTGCTAGGCTGATTTTGCTTCTAAAATACTTTTAATATATACAAATTGCAGAAAATCCATTTTCAAGCAATGACCAAAAATTTTGATATACGATATAAAATTTGTAAAATAAATTGAACTACATGGTTTAACATTTAAAAAATTATAAAATTGTTCAAATTTCTGAAATCGGAAATTTAAAATACATTTGAATTGCTAAATTGAATATTTAAAACGTTCGGCGCGAATAACTATAGTAATTTTAATATTTAGATTTGCCTTCTGATTCATTTCTGCACTTTGAATCTAAAGCTTACGCCAATGAAATTTTTTTAAATATATCATTTGTTTCTTCGAAATTATTTTCAATTTATTATGCAAAGGATACAGAAATTGACTGGGTTCTTCTCTTAGAAATAAGAAGATGTTTTTTTGTTATCAGAGTTTGAAAAATAAGAGAAATGGGAAATTTTCGTTTTCTAGACCACAATGATGCAAGCTTTTCTTGTATTTGAATTATTTTCGGGGAATACACAAACTTAAAGGTCTTGATATTTAGATGTGCATTTAAAAATAGAATTTTGCTATGTCATAGTATCCCTTTTTTTTGTTATCATATGTGCATTAAAAATTCAAATTTGTTATTTCATGGTATTACTTTTTTGTCCTCAGTGGGTAAAGTATTCGAAAAATGAAAAAATTTCATTTTTAGATCTGTAGAGTGGAAGCTGTTCTTTTTGTTTGCTTTTTCTCGGAGATGGCATAAAATGTAACCTCGTGCAGTCATATTATAGTAAAAATATTACTTACAAAGGTTTTTTTTAGTTTTGAAAACATCTTCTAGTTATACATCGCTGTGCCATTTTCCTTTCAATTTCCAAACCCTGTTCATTCCAAATGTGTCTGCGTAAAAAAATAGTCTAAAAAATTTCGTTTGTGACGAAAATTTGAGATACCTTTAAAAAAAATAAAATTATAAATGTACTATTTTGGGTCACGATCTAAGATTCGTCAACTTTTAAAAATGAGATTTGGCTCATGCATACCGCGATGATCAAACAAACCTGCATGTGACACTTTATTTTTTTAACCGTGAATCAGGAGTTTTCTGAGGTAGTGTAGCAAATTATTTAAAAAAATTTCTTCTCAATAGTCAATGGTTTCAGAGAAACACTAATATATTTCATTATATTTCATTACCTTTTACTTACATGACATTCAATAAATCACATTACTTTTTTTAATATGCTAATAATGAGCGTTAAATTCATTCAATAATTATTGCAGGTTGAAAATTATGAAAACGTCGATATAAGAACGAGATAAAATTGTTGCAATGCAGGGTATCGTTAATCGTCTCGATTCACCTTCCAAGTACCAATTAGGTGTAAATAGCTCAAGGGACAACCATCAGTTATTGTGCACGCCTCTACTGTTAATAACACTGTTGCCAACTTCGGTAAATTTAATTTCTCTATTTAAAAATATAATATCCTTGAAACACAGAATCCTGGTAACTCCCTCCACAAATAAGTAAATAGCCTTCAAGGAGCCGCTTGTAATAAGGCGCCATCCTTTACAGCTCATCGAGGGTACAGTATTTTTATGCAACATATATGTACATGTGAAGTCTATGCACCATTGTGAAAGAATTTGTTTACTCAATGAATTCCGTCTTTGTTGATTTTTTATTGTTTTTTGCGGTCAAGGTACAGAGTAGGAAACAAGTAACGGTAAAATGTGCATTGTAATATGATGGATCATTCAAAAGATTAAAAAAATAAAGATTTGCTTAAGACACTGCTCGACGCTATCAAAAACTTTATTACTTATTTTTTTTACATAGTGAAAGGCTAAGTCCTCCATATATACTATCTTCAAACTAGGATTTTCGCTTTAATGAGAAAATATAAAGTGTATTCCAATTTTTTTATATTGTATATGATCTTACTTGATCAATTGATACTCTATCATACTGATTTTTAGAAACACTTGGTAGTACAATAAAAAATACAGAAAATATTTTTATTTAATTGGAATTTTAATAATGTTACTTTCGAGAGTAATTTTAAATTTTAAGAAGAAGCCAACTGCTTTTTTCTTAATCGAAGTGAAAGAATGGTGTATAAATCAGAATCCTGGTATTTAAGTTGTATTTATTTATATTTTGAATTTCAAAAACAAAATTAAAACTTAAATTGTATGTAAAATTAAGTTTTCTTTGACATTAACTCTATTTCGAAGTTACATTGATGTAAGCGTGACTCACTCGATTCTAGCTTCGTCATACTGTCGGTCTGTCGGAGATCAAGGAATTCAGTGTATGAGGCGGTTAAGGGGGGGATATATTTTTAGATTAAACAAGAATTCGCGTGTCCCCTTTTTAAACACGTCCCCGAGTGAGTCGCGCTTACCTCGGAAGGGTTTTGGCTTGATGGTATGATAATAATAATAAAAAAATGTCAAAGTAAGTAGTAAAGTTTTTGTAAAACTGTTCCGTGAAGTAGAGTAAGTAGCATATAGTCAGACACTGTTGAACGAAAGGCTGTCGATGAGCTTCATTTTTACTTTTGCGACTGTGGATCTTAGATCACGGATACAGCTAGACTAGATTAATTTAAATTTAAACTTAATCAAATACATATGAGGCCAGACCTGGATTTGTATGAGGACACCTGACCTCCCCACTTGTTTTTCAAAAGTAGAATGCATGACATTTTTTTTTTTTTTTGAAATTTTTTTGATTTCAACGTTTTTTTTTTTAGAATTTAATAACTGTTCAACGGGTTCATGGCTAACTATTATATTCATTACAACCTAAGGTTGCAGTCCCATGTAGGTGCCTGTACAAGCTCTAGCAGTCACCTCATCGCTCAAAACTGTTCCACTATTCTACTAATCTGCCTCCATGAGACTGCGCCCTTACAAAGAAATATATAGGAAATTCAATATAAGCTTATAATAAATTTATCATGATTTTTTTCACATTTCTAGAAAAATTACTGTATAAAATAATTATACAAACTCAAAATAGAAACAACTCATGTTAAAATATTTAAAAAGTTACGCAAAAAATATAAGTGATTTATAACAGATTTCAAAATTCTTAAGGTCTGTGAAGAATCTTACAAAGTTTCAAAGGATTTGAAAGATTTCATGTTGTTTCAAGTGATTCCAAAAAGTTTCAAAAGACATAAAAAATGTAAAGGAATGCCGGAGAATTTTGTAGCATTTTCAAAGATTTCAAGGGATTTCAAAGAATTACGCAAGATCAATGCATTTTATAGGACCTCTTACTATTTTAAGGGACTCGTAAGATTTCTGAAGATTTCGAAGATTTTAGGCTGTTTTTATAGATTTCAAAGTATTTCAAGAGAATTCGAAAACTTCAAGGAATTTCAAATAATTTTCTAGATTTTCTAAATATCTTGAACTTGCTTTCTTCGGATTCCTGTAGAACGCTGGGGAATAAAATAAGAAAAAAATTTAAAAGGATTTCTACGGAATTCAACAATTTCAAGGGATATGAAGGAACATGCAAAATTGTAAAGGATTTCACAAAATTGTTAAGCTTTTTTAAAATATCCCTAGAAATTTCAAGAGATTCCTAAAATTACAAAGAATTTCCTAGGATTTCCAAAGATTTCAAAGAATTTCTAAAGATTTTAGGGGTTTTATAAGACCTTCGATCATTACAAAGGATTGATGGGATTTCAAAATATTTTTACTTATTTTCAAGGATTTAAAAGAATTTCAAGATATTTCGAAAATATCAAGAGATTCAAAAGAATTTTGCAGTATTTTCAAAAGTTTTATGCTCGATTTTAAGAGTTTTCTAGAGAACTTTGACAAATAAATTGGATCAATTTGAAGGGATTTTGAAGTATTTCAAGAAAATTCACAATACTTAAAGGAATTCATTGAATCTCCAAGGATTTAAAAGGTTTCAAGGGTTTTCAAAAATCTCTATGGATTTGAACTTTTTTTTTTAGAGAACTTTTATGAATATTCTACGTATTTCAGATGATTTCTTCTTATTTAAATCGATTTTCACGATAATATATTTATATATTTGAAAGCCTCTAAATAATTTCAAGAGATATCTATAACGTTAAGGTATTTCAAATAATTTTGTAGGATTTTCAAATATTTTAAACTCGATTTCAATTAATTTCTAGAGAACTTCGTGTAATTAAATAATTAATTTTTATTTCCTTGGATTTCTACCGATTTCAGAAAATTTTAAGGAAATGAAGGAAGATAATAAATTTCAGTTTTTTTTCTCAAAATCTCAGATATTTCATAGAATTCTTGATTAAAAAGTGTTTACGGGAGTTTAAAAATATTTTTAGCTATTTGAAGAGACTTACAAAAATTTCAAGAGATTTATAAAACTTTAAGGGATTTCAAAGCATTTTTTAGAATTTTCAAGAATGTTATCCTGGATTCTAAGGGATTTCTAGAAAACCTTGGCAAATGGATAAAATGAAATTTCAAGGGATTTTGAAGTAGTTAAAGGAATTTCACAACATTTAAAGGAATCCATTGAATCTCAAAGGATTAAAAGAGTTTTGTTAGATCTCCAATATATTTTTACAATTTTCAGAGATTTTGAATTTCTATAAGCTTTAGGTTATAAAATAAATTTTATTTTGAGGCGTTTCTAAGGTTTTAAACGATTTGAAGGGGTATAAAGGAATTAAAGAACTTACTAAGGAGTTTTAAGATTTTGATTTCTTTTGAAAGATTTCAAAGAATTTGAAGAGATTACAAAAATTACAAGGGATGTCCAAGAATTTTGAAGGTTTTCCAAATGTTTCAATGAATTTGAAAGAATTTCAAAAAATTAAAAGGATTTGAAATGACCTTCAAGTATTTTAAGGATAATATTTATAATGAAGTATAATAATATAATAATTATAATAAAATAATGTATGTTATAATAATTTTATCATGATAATTATAAAAAAGTATATTAAAGATAATATTTTGATATTACTTATTCTAATACTGATGATTCTAGAATCCTTTTCTATAATTATAACAAATTTATGTAATGAATTTCATATAATCGCCAGGAATTATATCATTTTGCATGAAGGTCACTTTTGTTCATACTAAAAATTATTAAAAATATATCAGTAATAATTATTAACAATATGCAGTACAATATCACAAAGCGCCTGGTGCTCAGGATAGAGTTTCTCACTAAGCGCCCGCTTCGCTAAGCCACGCCCCTGAGACTTGGCGGGAAATATAATTAAATCGGATTGGCGGACTATTTGAATATCGTCTAGCGCACTTGCATCTAATGCCACGCTAACGGCGCTTATCGAATTTTAAGGTACTGGAAGGGAGAGGCACTTGGCGAGAAGAAACGCTTGGTGAGACCCACATATTTTTAGACAATCTTTGGCCTGTATTAGGTAGAACATATAAAAATGAAAATAAAAAAGATTCATAGATGTGTTAGAATTTAGCATGCAGCTATTGCAATGAACACCTGATCCTCTACCCTACTATTAGATATAATTTAATTGCTAATAAAACTTCACAAAAGAAACCGCGGATCCACGATCAAGGAATAGAAGGGTCAAATGAAATTAAACGTGATCTCGGCTAATGGTGAGACACTGACATTTAAACTCATTGTCTGACGAAGTGAACGCAAAACCGATGCACACCTTTATATGAGAGCAAAATTAACGTTGCGTGGTACTTGACCAGGGCGGATAGTAGTGGATACAAATATTGGGAAGTCATTCCCATTTTCTACGTGCAACATTACAGTTAGATACTACAAAGCGAAGTTAACATGAATTTTATATTCTAAAGTTCAATCTTGTTATTTCCATTTCAGATCAAGGATTGGATTTCAAAAGTCGTATTCCAATTTCGCAAATATGTAATATGTAATATAATGTAAAGGTGTTATGGTATTTTGATATGAGAGAATTTTATTTTCAATGGAAAATATGACTATCAAGTTGTATTAGCACAAAAGTAATAATATAAGAGATATATCAATGCAAAACTTGGAAATATAAATGAACGATGGCCCAGCAAAATGAATCAACCCACATTTTACCGAAAATGAGATCGTTAGGTAGAAAATTCTCCATAATTTAAATGAACATCGTCATAAAAGGAGTTTTTATAACTTTTTCTTAGATTTTGACACTCCCCCCCTCCCTAATTGATTATTGTACAGGAACAAAAAGTAAGTGCTTTCTGTCGATTTTTGGTCACTGAATCCGAATCCGAAAGCTAATACTTTCTATCATGCCATTTTTCGAAAAAATTAAGGGCAGCAGGTATCACTTTTAGTTTGAACCCTATTAGAAGTCTCCAGAACGTCAGTTTCGCGATCTACGTCGTTTCAAAAAATAGAAAAAAACTGATCATCTCAAAAACACCCCCCCCCCCATTTCCTCACAAAAAGTTTATCTTTTTGCTCAAACCCTTTTCACCTTTATCCAGGGACTAGTAATTTAGAAATCTGATTTTTAGTTTTTAATTAAAATGAAAATTCGATTTTATAGAACGCTATTTGTTTCTCCTAAAAATTGGCCAAACGTTGCTTGATTCCTTTTTCCGTGTCATCCTTCCAATATTTCAAATATTTTTACATTCAGAAAAATTACATTCCATCGCTTTTTGAAACTTTTTATTTGAAAAATAATGTTTTTGATTGCTTTTGGACGTCTTCAGTATTACTCAGCTTCAAACTAAAAATTAAGCAAGTTTGCATATACATATAATGCAATACATGATATAACGGAATTTTAACATGCATTTTAAGCAGAAACTATGTTTATGCGGTCAAAAGCTCAAAATTATTAGATTTCTTTCAAATTTCCTTTATAAAGGTATTTTATGTTGCTGACTTCAAAATTGATATTACAATTTAAACATTCAAAATAGCGGATCCAATATGGCTACCAACATATTTTTGAAATTATCGGATTGTTTTTTAAATTTTACAATCGGATTATTTTAAAATTAGTCCAACAAAGGTATTCTGAGCCACTGATTTCGAATTTGACATTATAATTTCAAAATTCAAAATTACTGATCTAATATGACAACCAATAGATTTAAAAAAATATCGTATTATTTTCAAATCAGTTGTATAAAGGCATTTTATTTAACTGATGTCGAATTTAATATTAGAATTTCAAAATTCAACCAAGATAATTAAAAAATCATCAGAAGTCCTCAAAACAAACAGTACATTATTTCAAATATTAACAACCTTTTTTTAGTCAAAATGGTTTTCGACGATTTTTCGAATTCGGCTTTTCTGGTAGAAAATCAATTTTGCTAGACAAAACTGTATCTCTCTTTGATTGAGACTTAATCTGCCTTTGGTTGAGGACTCAAGTAATTTGTTCAAAATTCGTATTTTTTTGTAAAATTCAACTGTTTCTGATATGAAATAAAGACCTTTTTTGATGGAAATATCAAGTATTACATTATTTGTTGAAAACGCACCTTTTTAGGTTGAAAACTCAGCTCATTGACTGAACTTTTGATGTAAATTCACATTTCAAATGAAAATTGCACTATTGTATTTTGTGTCAAAAATTGATTTTTTTAGTTTATAAATTCAACTATTTAGAAAAAAAGTCATGAAATTTGTTGAAAATTCAACTATTTGGTTAAAAATGTATCGATGTATTATGTGGAAAATTTCTCCTTTTTGGTAGAAAATTAATACTTCAGATGAAAATTCAACTGTTTTGAAGGAAACTCGACTCTTGTTGAAAATTCGTCTCTTTTTTTAGAAATTTCATCTTTTTGGGTAAAAATGCAACTACTTAGTTGAAAGTGAATTTATTTTGGTTAACGATTCACATATTTTGTTGGAAAGTCGACTTGTTTGTTTAATTGAACTGTTTTTTATTTAAAATGAAAATTTTCTCCGGGTTAAAATATCAACTATTATATTTTGTGTTAAGAATTCATCTATTTTAGTTGAAAATTTAAATACTTGGTTGAAAACTGAACTAGTTTGTTAATTCATAGGAAAGAGTGAGATTTTCCCCCCTCCCCCCTTCCCCACACTATCAAAATATTCTTACGCTGTGTTTGGATAGCCCCTAAAAACTTGTTTCGAAATTTTATAAAAATATGTTACGTAATTTTGCACGGCCCCTTAATAGTGACAAGTTTAATTAATAAATTAATTCGATAATGGTATTGCTTTACAAATGCAGTCCTAGTGTGAAATCTTCTGGCCTTCAAATGTACAAGCATTGTTTAGTGTCAATCATCAAGCTTTTCTCAGTGAATATCAGAAAAATTTTTAGGATATTTGAAACCATAAGAGATGTTTATGTTCTTAGGCAAATTTTTGTCAGTTATATCAAGTTTTTAGGATTTTTGTAATATTCATTTGGAAATGTTTGCCTTGCATTAAAAACAGTTACCATAATAAAATTATTATAGATATAAATAAGTTTTATTAAAACATGAGATAAAATGTGTGAAAACAATATTATGAGTAATTGTAGTGTTTCTAGTGAATGAGTGACCCTCTTTTGTAGTCACAACTGAATTACAATATTCGGTAGTCAAGTGGTAGCAAACGCAATTTATAAACTTAGGCGGTTAGGGTTCGATTCTCGGTGCTAGCAAGGTTTCCGTAAATACGTTTTTCTAGCAGTATATTTAATATATAAGTTAATATATTTGAATAACTGGCTAGATGCTAGCTAGACCGTCTAGGCGTTGACCTTACAAGAGCGTTACAGTTCTGGCCAGCCCCTGACTAGACCCTCTGATTTACGCCAGATTAGAGTCTAGTCGGTCTGGTCTTGGGCTGGCCAACACCAGAAGATTTTTGCACTAAGGAGAAATGTCAAAGAAGAAAAATAAAAATAAAAAGATCTTAAGTCTATAATTTAGTACTTACCCCAGTTGCAGGTTCGTTTGCGTCTATAGGGGATTTAGAGCAACAATCGCGTCTTTCGCAATATTTTAAAGGTCGAGTTCGCGACTTAGAGACGTACGACCCATCCTTGGTAGAGTGCAGAGATCACATTAATTGCGGGGAACGTTCCTCGAGTCCCTTGCAATCCAACTTTTCCTCTCTATGTCTCTCTGTTGCTCGACTCGTTCTCTCTTCAGTTTTATATTCATTTCTCACTCCCTCTAAAGCCATAAATGCTTCTTCGAGGTAACTGAGCGTGTGAAAATCGAGACACGATCAACGTGCTACCTGCAAGAATATTTATAAAAAATCAGTCCTCTAATGCTCAAGATTCGTTTTCTCACCTTTAGCATTTAACTTTTTTTCTTTGGAAGGTATGATCAGATTACACAGTATTACAAAAAAAAAAAAACTAAATATACGTTTTACGAGAGATAGTACACCTTGTGAGTCTAGTGCAACTAAAATAGTTTCATATGTAAAATTTCTCATACACACCGAAAATCTGATTTTATGGTGAAAAAAAACGTTTTTTGGTAGGTGCATGCCTAGGGAGAGTTCACATATTACGTGACACCCTACGGGGTGGAGGGGGTCTGCCCTTGAGTTACAAAGTATGATTTTCAACAGTAAGTTGAAATTTCAGGAGTAAAGTTCATTTTCAGTCCAGAGAGATGAATTTTCAAGAAAACAGTGGGATTTTCGGCCAAAAAAGGTGACTCTCACAAAATAGTTTAATTTTTAACATAGAGTTAAACCTTCAACGAAATAATCGAATTTTTCAGCAAATAGTTGAATTTTCAACCAAGAAGTTTAATTTTTTACCAAAAGACAAATTTTCAACAAAACGATTGCATTTTCAACTGAAAAAGATAAGTTTGCAACCAAACATGGAATAGGTAAATTTTGTGTTTGAGAAATTACTTTTTTACAACAAAAACAAAATAATTATCAACCACTTCCATTCAACAGAAAAAGATAAAGTCTTTTAAACCGTTAAAACGAATTTTTCACTGATTAAACAGACGAATTTTCATCAAAATAGTTAAATTTTATGTCCAAGAGATTAATTTTCATCTAAAATAATGGATCTTCAATTTAAAAATATGAATGTTCAAGAAAAGAGTTCAGCATTTAACCAAATAGTTGAATTTTTCGCCAAAAAGTTGATTATTTGACCCCAAAGGTTAATTGTTCACCGAGAGAGAAGAATAATCAGCAAAATACATTAATTTTCTACTAGAAAAGATTAATTTTCAGTCAAGCAGTTGAATTTTCAATTAAAAAGGATACATTTTTCATCACAAGTGAAATAGTTAACTTTTCAATAACAAAAATAATGTTTAACCAAAATTGAAATAAATTTTTCACTAAATAGTCAAATTATCAAGCAAAGAGATCAATGTTTGACATTTGATACAAGAAATTAACTGTTAACCAAGAATAGTTCGAGCATGAAAAAAAAATGGAATATCTTTTTATTAAAAATACAAACGTTTTTTGTTACCGCAACTGATATTTTAATGTTGGTCTATGCTCAGAAAAAAGTTTGTTTTATTCAACAAAAATTTGGTTGAATCAAACAAATAAATACATTGCTACATGGTCAATCAAATGTTTGGTTTATTCAACCAAATTTTTTGGGTAATAAGGTTCGGTTGATTATAATAAATATTTTGGTCGATCTAACGTCATTTGTTTCTGTATGTTTAGTGTAGTTAATGGAAGTATTTGGTTGTATCAACCAAATTATTTCGCAACTTTGACCAGATCATTTTATAATAAATAATATATTCCGCTCAACACATTTATTTAGTTGAATCAACTAAAAATGCTCGAAGAAATAATTACTGTGGATTGACCAAATTGATTCGTTGTGTTTTTTGAAAATAACGAAAGACTTATTTGAGCTGACCAAATTTTTTAGTTCCAACAAACAAAATAGGTTGAAGAAACTGTTTTGTTGAATATATTTTCAGCAAAAAATTATAAGAAGAGTATTTAAAAAACTCTATTTCCCACTGTTCGATATTTCACCCTTGAAAAAGAGTGGTATGCGCAGATTTCATTTTTGGAAGCGAATTTTCATTTGCTTAATTATTCATCAATCGCAGTGTCCCTTTACGCTTTCCCTTTGAATTTTTGAATTATTAAATTATCGCATCCGGTAACTAAATTCTAATATTTCAAAGCTGGAGCTAAAAATATGAAATTGAAAAAAGCGAAAATTCTACACTATTATTGAATTAAATATTTTATGTAACTTTAGAATATTTCAGTTGTTTAAAAATAATAATGGTGTTGTATTTACTATTCTTGTACGCGTCATAATTTGAGTACAATATTTATAGGAGATACTTTTTATTTTGGAGGAAATTTCGAAGATTAAATAAATAATTACGAAAGAATAAGGTATATTAGATACAAAAAGAAAAGTCTGATTTTATTCATTAAAGTTTATAGCCATTTTTTATGTGATACTATATATTTTATTCATAGTTTGAAGTAGCTGGTCCTAATAGAATTCAGTTGAAGTTTTTTTCAAACAGCTCAACAAATATTTGCGAGCAAAAAAGGTTTTACAAAAATAAATTTTGTAGATCTTCAAAAAACTGATTTTTTTAGTATAAATACACACATTTTAGAGCTGCAAATCTTGAAACCTGTAAAAAGTCGATATATATGAAGTAATTTTCTTATAATTATAAAAAAATTTGGTTGTAAAGTGAATAGTATTTTTACGATTTGAAACTCTCGATATACCTTTTTTCAAGATTCTTAGTCTTATTTTTAAAAATCTAGCTGTGAAATTTTCATATAAAATTTTACAAAGGTTTCTTTAGGTGGTAAAAGGGTAATAAGAGAAATTGACTGGATGTGAAAATAGGCCTTTTACCATCTGTACCATTTGTGCTTTTCCCTTTGCTGTGTAGAAAAAATGGTTTATTTGCGTCTCTCGCGACTCGAGATTTTTTAATCTTGGAAGAGGTTTTTAAAAAATTCTTCACCTTTCTTCGAAAATAATACGTTGACAAGGAGACACATATGGGTAAAAATAAAAATTTTTATAAATAACATTTTTTATTTTTACTTAAAAAATATAGGAAGTGGCTTCTATCAAAAGATAGTAATTAAATAAAAAAAATTATAATTACAAAATTAAAGCGTACACTTTCATCTCGCAAATAATTATTTTTAAGTTATTGTCATTAATATGAATAGGAAATTATTTTTCACCATTCTAACCTTCTGATTATCACCTATATGAGTAATATTTAGGACATGCAGAAAAAATTATACTTTTAATCTGGATTCTGGTTTGAATGCGGAATGATTTAATAAAATCCAATAATAAAATCTATCTTTTTTCGCTGAAAGTTAATTCCTTTTAATTTCAAAGTCTAATATTATATTTTTGGTTCAGAAATCACCTCTTCTGGTCGAAAATTCTACTATTTATTTAAGGATTTGAGTATTTTGTTGGAAATTGGAATTTTGTTGTACTTGAAAATTAATTATTTCAACTGAAAATTTAAGTATTCTGTTTTTTTATGAAACTAATGTTGTTTATAAATTAGACATTTTTAGTAGAAATATAATCTTCTTGATTGAAAATTCAACTACTTGGTTGAAAGTAAAAACATGTGGGTAATTTCAACTGTTTTTAATATTACATAAAACCATTTTTTGTTTGAAATATCAACTATTACATTTTTTAGTGAAAATTCATCTTGTTAGGTTGAAAATTCCGCTCTTTGGTTGAAAGTTGAACTACTTTGTTGAACATTCATTTTATAATTGGAAGATCCATTTCTGCGGTTGAAAAATGTACTATTATGTTGAAAATACATCTTTTTCGTTTAAAAATCTACCTCTTTCGGTTGAAATTATATATTTTTTGGTAAAAAGTCCAACTGCTTTGCTGAAATATAAACTGCTTTCCTTGGGGATTCAAATATTTTGTTGACAATTTCGACTGCTTTCGATTTAAAACTAAAATATTTTCTTGGTCCCAATATTAGCTATTATTTTTTTCGTTAAAAATGAATCTTTTTTTATCAAAAATGTAACTACTTTTTCAAAAGTTGAACTTCTTTGTTGAAAAATCACTTTTTGTAGTTGAAGATTCACCATCCTAGTTAAAAATGATGTGTTTTGTTAAAAATTTAATTATTTGGTTAAAATTCAACTTTCTGATTGAAAATTCAATTGTTTTTTAGAAAATTCGCCTTTTTAGTTTGAAACCTAAAAATTTTGGTTGAATTTTTTTCCGTCTCTCGACCGGAGAATTCTTCCCTGGTTGAAAATTCAACAATTTTGTTGACCATTCATCTTTTTGGTTTGATAATTTATATCTTTTGGTAAAAATTTGATCTTTCATGCTTGAAACTGCCACAGTTTTGTTAAAAATTAAACTGTTTTCTTTGGACATTCAACTATTTTGTTGAAAAATCGTCTTTTTTGGTTGAATTCAACTGTTTTGGAATAAAAATTAAACTCCTTTGTGGTTAAAATATTGACTATTAGATTTTTCGTTCAAGATTTATCTTTGTGGTTAAATTCGAATGCATTTAATTTGAAATTAAAATCATTTCTTGGCTTAAATATTAAATATTATATTTTTTGTTCAGTATTCAACATTTTTAATAAAAAATTCAAGTAGTTCTTTGAAAGTTGAACTTCTTTGATAATTTTTGTTTGAAAAATGCAACTGTTTAGTTAAAAATTATAATGCTTTAGTTGGAGAATCCAACAATTGTGTTAAAAATTCGTCTTTTTTTATGGAATTCAATTTTTTTCTATAAAATATTAAAATCCTTGGTGGCTGAAATATCAACTATTACATTTTGTTAACAATCCATCTTTGTGGTTAAATTCGATTGGTTTTAATTTGAAATTTACACCTTTTCTTGGTTTAAATATCAACTATTATATGTTTAGTTGAGAATTAATATTTTTGCATTAAAAATTTGACTACTTGTTAGAAAGTTGAACTTTTTCATTTAAAATTAATTTCTAATGGAAATTCATCATTTTATTTAAAAATTCAACTGTTTTCTTGGAAACTTATTTATTTTGCTTAAAATTAAACTGTTCTAGGTTGAAGTTTAATCTTCTTTGTCAAAAAATTTGAACATTTGGTTGAAAATTCATGTTTGTAGGTTAAAATTGAACTTCTTTGTTGAAAATTGGTCTTTTTGACTGAAATTTCATCTTTTTGGTAAAAGAGTTTATGTTTGAAAAGTTCTTAGTAGAAAATTCAACTGTTTTCTAAAATATCAGCCTGTTTTACTTAACGATTCAACAATTTGGTTAAAAATACAACTGTTTTTGGTTGAAGTTAATTCTTTTCTCTTTGACAATTCGACCATTTGATTGAAAATTCGTCTTTGTAGATATATATGTGTTGAACAGCCATCGCAGGGTCCTACTGGGGGTAAATCACACCTATGGCCATGTCTCATGACTGCGAGGTGAGTGGACAAAAGACACGATGAAATCACAACTACAGACCAGCGAAACCCTCGTTTGTTTTGAGTACACGGAGCGACCCACGGATGACATCTTTCTGCATTCATCTATTCACACACACGCACACTCATATATATATAATAAATACGTATTTTTTAATAGACTTGCCTAGATTTTTTTTATTTCGTAAAGTCTGTGTTGTAGAAAACGAAAACTAAGACATTTTTTCATGATTACTGGAGTACAGGTTTTGAAAAGAATCCATAGGATACACTGAAGACGATATATAGGTATACAGTGAAGAACGAGATACGAACCTGAGTTTCAGATAGAAGAATGGATGAGGATGAGAACAAGTCAAGTGTAACGCCGAAGTATTTTACGAGGCGAGTAACTCACATCTGTGAGAACTATATAAAAAAAAAGGCAAGTAGAAGGAGAATCTGACGGTGAATTGCAATGATTGCGTCAAATTGGCATCCTTATTCTTTAGAAAAGTGGGTTCTAGGGCAAGTGGGGTTGGACAAGATAAATAGGCAAAAAAATTAATTGGATTATTTCGAGAAAAGATTAGAGTGCACTCGGCATGGCAGCAATATTTTTTTTGTGTCTGAATTTATGAACTTTTTCGATTGTGATATCTGACCAAAAACTAATTTTTAGAACAATCGGATAGCATTTGGAGGTCCCAACATAGATTTGAAACAAATGTCATTTCAGTGGGTAAGCTTGAGTAAGTGATTAAAAATTAGATAATTTTTTTGTATCTGATCAAAATCTAACATTTAGCAAAAAAGTCTTTTCATTGCTATACACAAATTAAGAATGGCTCAAAAAATGGAAAGTGTCTTGTCAGGGTTGCTACAAAATTTCAATTTCGAAATTACCTGTCTTTTCAGGGATCCCAGGAGATAAATAATATTATTGCAAAAAAAGTGTTTGTTCCTATATTTATTATAATGCGTTTAGTGACAACAGTTAGACATAATTTTATAAGAGGTTATCCACAAATTACGTAAGATTATTAGAAGTGGGGATAAACTTTTAATACTTTAATCAAATTGTTGTATGTAATATTAGTAATAATTTTCAAATAAAATGTTGATTGAACTTTTAATGTTTTTAATGAGGATGGGAGTGGGGTGGAGGGAATTCGAAATTCCTAAGTGAGAAAAATAATAAGATAAAATAGTTTTCTAAAAAAAAATGAATAATTTTCTACCACATAGTTAGGTTTTCAACTCAAAATATGAATTTGGAACAAAAAATTGCAAAATTAAATTTTCAGTTAACATAATTAGTTAACAACCGAAAAAAAGGCATTTTCAATAAAATAGTTACATTTGCAACAAAAGGGATGAATCCTTAACCGAAAATAAATCATTCTTAAGGAAAAGTGTAATACAGTGAACTCTTGCCTATTCCGAAGGCCGCCGAACGTAAACGTTTGTATATTTTAATGCTGAAGTTCCCCGCCTCTACCGCGAGTCGTGGGGTGATTTTGTCAAGCGTCGTTCATTGGCTGCCTCGGCCTTGTATCGATGCTGGCGCTGTAAGCATGTGTGTGTTCTTGCATTTGCGCATTTGTATTGTAGCATGACGTCACGATCATGATATTGAGAAAACATTCCAAACGTAAAAGTAAGTTATCAATGTCTGAATGGTAATATTTTTCAAGTGTAGAATGCATCTATGCAACTATGCAACTATCCGAAATTTGATGTTAGACTATCCAATTCTAATCAAATCGATCTGATACCTTAACGTCAAATTTTGGATATTTTATTTTATTTCCTGACTCTGACAGGTCGTCAATAAACAAAAGAATGGATCATGACTGAGAAAATACATTCTACACTTGATAAATATTACTATTCGTACATTTATGACTTAATCGTACGTTTAGAATATTTTCGCCAAAAAGTCGTATGCGTTTCCACGACGTCATGCTAAAATACTCAATTCAAACCAACGGAGGCTTTCCGCGCTTCGGGTCTCTTTGAATTGGTCAGCCACTGACGCGGGCGAGACCGTACACTCGTACAGGGACCGTGGTGGGAGGTGACGGAACTGCGTCACTTGGAATATCCCAGCATGGGGGGCTTGGAATAGATGCGCCTTAAAATAAGCAAAAGTTCACTGTAGTTGATATTTCAACCAATAATTATTAAAATTTTCATCAAAACCAATTGAATTCAATCACAAAATACAAATCTTCCAAAAAAATAGTTGTATATTGAAGCGAAAAAAAAAACTTTTCTAGCGAAAGCTGGATTTTAAGCCAGAAAAAAGGAAACAAACAAACAAATTTCTTAACAAAATAATTGAATTTTCAACCCAAGAAAGACGAGTTTTCAACAAAGATAATTAATTTTCTACTGAAAAAAAAAATTAATTTTTAAGCATAAATGGAATCGTTAAATTTCCAGTTAGAAAAATGAATATTCAGTGAAGTAAAATGAATTTTCAAGAAAATAGTTGAATGCTCAATCAAAGAAATGAATTTTAAACCAAAAAGATAAATTTGCAACGAAGATGATTAATCATCTACCAAAAAGGTGAATTTGGAACAAAATAAATGTATTTTCACCAAATATTCAAATTTTTAACACAAAAGTCAATTTTAGAATGAAAAAGATCATTATTTTTAACAAAATAGTTGAATATGAAAAAATAAAGTTTTCTCTAAATTAAAATAATGAATGATCAAGTAAAAAATAATTGTTTAACAAAGTAGTACCACTTTCACCTGAATATAATTCCAAAAAAATAATTTTCGAAGAGAAATATAATATTTCATATTTTTACAAAAAATAGTTTAAATAACCAAAAAAAAGACAAATTTTGAACAACAGAGTTTATTCTCCAATCCAGAAAGATTTCACAATCCAAAATGTTGAATTTTCAAGTCAAACAGATTAATTTTCTACAAAACAGTTAAATGTCGCACCGAAAATATGAATTTTCAACAAATAAGTTAACGTTCAACTAAATAGTTAAATTTTTAACCTGAAGACAAAAATTGTCTTCAAGCAGTTGAATTTTCAATCAAATAAAACAACCCTTCAGGAAAATTGTTGAACGTTCAAGAAACTAATCAAATTTTGAACCACAAGATGAGTTCGCAACGAAAATTTTTTTTTCCAACTTATAAACTTATACTTTTGTAAGACTTACTTATTATTAACACATTTTCTATTTTAAATCTAATTTCATCAAGTTTTCACATTTATGTAACTAACAGATAGAATTTATATACATGTTTATTCCCTGAGTTTATAAAAATTTGGCTTTTATAGTAGAAATTTAATCTTCTTGGTTGAAATCTTTTTTTTTCGTTAAAATGTAACTGTTTGGATGAGAATTCATCTACTATGTTGAAAAATGAATAGTTTTATTAAAAAATCATGCCTTTTGGTTAAACATTCAACTATTTTGTTGAACATCCGTCTTAGCCGTCTTAGTCAGCTTTTTTTTATTTAATATTCAAATATTTTTTGGTTAAGACGTCAACTATAAAATTCTTTGTTAGGAATTAATCTCTTTTATTTAAAGCCTAATTTCTTTTTAGAAAATTGAAGAACTTGAATAAAAAGTAATATTGTCGTTTAAGGTTCATGATTTTAGTTGAGAATTCATCTCTTCGGTTGAAAATTTATTTTTTAACTGAAAATTTAACTGTTTCAGTTAAAGATGTATCATCTTAGTTGAAAATTCATCACTTTGATTTTGAATTGAACTATTTGTTGAAAATTCGTTTTCTTCTGGTTGAAAAATTATTTTTCAACTCCAAATTTAACTATTCAATTTTTGGTGATAAATTTATCTTTTTTAGTTGAAAATTCAACCATTTTGTTGAAAAAGCCCTTTTTCAGATGAAAATTTAGCTAATTCGGTCAAAATCCATGTATTTTGTTGAAAGATTGTTTTTTCCGGTAGAAAATTCATCCTATTAATTGATAATTTATGTTTCAGTTTGAAAATTCAACTACTTGGGTAAAAGCTCATATTTTTTTAATTCAATAATTATGTTAAAAAGTAATCCTTTCTGGTTGAAAATTCGTGTAAGTCAATAGTGTAGGCGGATTAACCATAATCTGATGTAATCCAGAGTTATCCCATGCAATCCAGAGTAATTGTCTGTAATCCGCAGTAATCCACCTCTGCTGGAACGAATTTTTAGAAGGTATTCTCTCCTAGCAACTGTGGATTGATCATTTCAACGGAAGCGTGCTCGAAGTGCACAATTACCCCGGTTGATAGAACTTCATCATTTGGATTGGAAGTGTCTACATGTTACGAAAAAATCTGGGTATTTCAATCGAAATTTTAATAAAAACATCCCCTGTGCTAGTTCTGTTTGTACCGAAAAAATCCGGCTATTTGAATTGAAATTGCGGTACCCGTAGCCACGGCTATTCTGACCATCCAAAGAAATTTTCTCTCCAGTCAGAAGGGTGCTTCTTGACATAAATCGAATTTTCTTTCAAATTCGAGGATAAAAGGAATTTCATTTCTCTCAAGAAGAATATTTTTGCAGCAAACCTTATTATTTTGCAATAAATTTCACCTAATCTTGCAGCCAAATAATTATGTTTGCGTGAAAAACATATTTGAGCGGTTCAAAATAAAACAGGCAAGAGAAAGATGCTTTTGTGTCAAGAAAATTTTTTCTCTGAATGACTATAAAAAAAATTTATAAGAGAAACAAGGGGTGTGTACTGCGTACGGTCGTTAGCCTCTTTCTTTTTATGAGCTTGGACTCGTACATCCACTACTGAGACAGAAGTTATCCCAATGGCCAATTTGTATAAAGATTGGTAACATTGAGTTGTTTGTCATGATTGAAGGCCACTTGTGAACTTAAAGGCCTCCATCCCGGGGAAGGTGTGTCTTATTGTGACCTTCTTGCACAATGGGTGAGTCTCCCATCAACGGATATGATTTGAAGGGATCAGCGGGGGCGCGGTCGAGATTCTGTAAACGTATATAAGATCGACCACCGACGATCTTAAGCACACTCAGCAATCGACAGTCAACAGGATGAAGACCCTTGTAAGTAAAAGTTGAATGGAAGTGCATCCCTCCATACCAAAGACGATTCAACCCCCTTCACTCTTCCACCCCTTATCGGCAGTTGAAACTCGCTCTCCCGAGAAAAGTGACATGAAGTGTTCAGAAAAAAGTGTTCAGAAAAAGTATTGCCGTCATTTTTATATTTTATTCAGTGTAGAAAATTATTGTGCTCGAGTAAATATTGGATTTGAGAAACTGAGAGAATCATACGAAATTAAAGGGTTTCCAAAGGTGATCCATGTTTTCTCAAGTGGCCCCCTGTGTTTTTAGTTTTGCGGTATGATCATCATTGTCAATACAAAAAATTCAATCAGCTTATCTTTTTTTATTTATTTCCGACAAGTGTTCCGAGTTAAACAATTAAATTGGAGGATATAATAACCATGTTGTGTAGACCATCTGATAGGTAACAGTTCATTTTTTTTCTGATTGAATTTTAATTCCTCGCAAAAGTTCCCCATCCATGCTAACTTTTCACATGCAAAACCTTTTCTCGATCGGACAATATCTTCTGTTGGTTCTTTGGATCTGAGAATTAAAATTTCTGAAAATTAAAAAAAAAGCTTCCAATTGGTTAAAAAATTCCTGAAAATTTTGTATATGCATGGTGTTTACTAGGAGAAAGTAATATAAAAGTAGAAATTCAAAAGTAAACTTTTTGCTCAATTAAAACTTTTTTTAAATGTGCAAAAAAAATGGTTTTTCTTTTGATTGAGTAAAATGCACGCATTTTGAAAAGAGTTGAATATTTCAAACCTGAAATTTGTTCAGCTTGAACCAAAGAAACATGTTGTCATTCGGCTTTTTCGACAACTTTTTTTTTCGAAATTTAAGAATTTTGGGAAATTGAGATTTTTCGTTTTTTTCGCAATTTCGAAATGTTCTAAACACCATGAAGATTTTTGTTTTGCATGAGAGAAAGAGAAAAATAACATTTTTTTCACATTTAAAAAAAAAGATAAATTAAGCAAAAAAATTGTGTTTGAATTTATAATGTGATATTAGTATTTGCTATCAATAATCGTACATATAGGATCGAGAAAAGGTTTTGCAAAGAAAAGGTTGGAATGGGTGGGCCAGGGTATTGAAATTAAATCCGAAAAAACTCAAAATAAACAGTTTTTTTGAAGCAGGGCAACCAAGCGATATATTTTTTGTGTCAAAATGATCAGGGACTTTATTTAAACTTCAAACAAATATTTGGGATCTCCCGGGAGCTGTCATAGCATAAATAATATCGTCTTTGATATCAAATATGTTTAGGTTTTTTTTGGTATGCACACATGCCATGAATTGTTTTTATCAAAATAAATATAATTAAGATTTTTACATATTTTTTATTATAATTTGTCAAATTTACTTATGAAATAGTATGGCATTCCAGGACCATTTTAAAAAGAAAATTAAATAGTCGATCGAGCGTTTTTTAAACGAATTCTCTCTTTGTGTTTAATTAATATTAAATTAATTAATTTTTCAGTAAAAAAATACGGTTAAGAAATGCTAAGCAACATTTGCTATATTCTCTTAGGAACACCATTTCATTTAGAATACGATTAAGTAGATGATTCTTTTACAGGCCTAAAAATTTGTTTTAATTTGCATTTTACTATTTTCGAGGATTGAAAACAACAAAAATCAAAGCAAAAAGTCAGAGAAAATAATGCTAAGCAACATCAATAGTTAGGAAGAAGTAAATTCGATTTTTCTAAAACTTTAATAAATTTCGAATATCAAAACCTAATTTTGAGTATTTGATACAATTAACTATTATGTTTACCTATATATTTATTTTTTCACATATCAAAATTTTCAATGTGTATACTTTGCACATCAATATTATTGGGCAATAAAGCAGATTTAGCAAATCTGAACCAAAAACAGAGCCGGCTCTGCTGCAAATTTCAATAAAAACTTAAATTATTAAATCGAACAAAATAAAAACATACTTCCGAGATACTCATTTTCAAAATACGGATAAATAAACATTAAACATGAATGATTAACATTATATTTCAGAGGCCATGTCAAACTTTCCCAGTACCTACTTTACGTACAGTTTTTTTTTGTAAGAACTTAAGCTGAAGAATATTTCTATTTTTACATCAATCAATTTCGACTGGCTGTTTGAAAATCACATTAAATTGTTTAAGTAACTGCGGTAATTAAAAAAATATCATGACAATGTTCATAAATGATTTCAAACGGCATATTCTTCTAAATTTGTTGAAAAAAAGAACTGTCTGCGATGCATAGTACGGCAGATATGGTAATTTAAATATTTTTAATAACTTTTAAAAACCAGCTCTCATTAGTTTAAAACACTTGCCTGCATTTATGTCTTAACAGATAATCTCCCTCGCTCTTCTGGCTGCTGTCACTGCTGCGCCAGGAGGTTACACAGGCTATGGTGGCCATGGTGTTTATGGTGGCCATGGATTATTAGGTGGAGCAGGAATTTATAGCGGATACGGATTGCATGGAGCTTATGGTGCTCATGGTGTAGCTCTCGGAGGGCCCATTTTGGGACCATCTCATATCGCCGGACCTCATGTGGGACACTCTTCTCTCGCTGGCCCAGCTATTGGGCCCTCTCATCTTGCTGGATCAGTTGCTGGTCCAGTACATGTTTCTGGCGCAGTTTCCGGTCCAGCTGTTGTGACAGCTTCCGTTGCAGGACCTGCACATGTTGAGCATTATGGAGGTCCCTATGACGGCGGATATGGTGCATATGGCGTTGGATATGCTGGAGCTGGTAAATAAATCCAACTTTTAAAAATCTAAAATAATGAAGTAAAGATGACTAAACTTCAAGAGCGAAGTATTATTTCAGGGGTTGATTTAGGTATCACAATAAGACTCGGAAAAAACAGTCTCGAGTGGTACTAAAATGATACCACTGGTGGGAACCCAGATTCATTAGTTTTACATTGAAAATAACAGCATGAAGTTATTATGTTCAAAAACAGGACACGAAAAAAATAATGCCATAAAAAAAGAGATATCTAGTTTTTACAGTGCAATTATTGCCAAGACTCCAGTGATCGCCAACTGGCAGATTAATATGAGAATGATAAGAAATAAAGCATACAAAATATATTAATAATGAGTTCAACAAATTTTCAATAAGTTCTACCATTGATAAACCCAACAGCATATATTTCAAACTTTTAGCTTCAAATGTATCAGAGGAAAAAAAGTTATTTCAGAAGACTTCTGACTGAAGCAGAAAAATCTTTAAATTGTTACGACATGATGAATTTAAATAGGACTCAAGTTTTCGTAAGGGCATTATTCAAATAAAATTTTACGATTCATTTAAACATTTAATTGACATTACGATTACTCAGTATTGACAACTTCAACATGGACCCAGTTATCGTCAACAAGAGTAACCAATCAGAGACTTGCATTTTGTATAGCTAGGACACCCAAGATTTGACAAAAGCTTATCACAACATTAATTGGAGAGTAAAATCCAAAATTTATAACTTTTGATGTGTGTCTGTCATTAAGAGGCGAAGAGACTGGGCTGGTGATCAATCTATAGTCTAAAATGGCAGACTGGCGATTACTAGGTTTTTTGCAGTATTATTTATAACATATTTTTTTCAAGTGAGTGAATATTTGAGTACGAGAGCGTCTAAAAATATGAAATGTATTCCATATTGATAATCGCTTACGCTGGCGATACTAGGCGTTTTACCTTACGTTAGCTCAAGGATTTTCACTACGTACAGTTCCCTTTCACATTTTTAATTAAAAATTTTTTTGAATGATTCATGATAGACACTAAATATGATGATTTATGAAATCGGCGAAAATAGATCCAATGTTAATTGCTGCGAATTTTGAAGGAGAATATTAAGCGTGCTTTAAAAAAAAACTGGATTGGTTCGAAATTGCTCATTTAACAAAAGTTATATGGAGTTTTGGGTTTTAGCTTTAATTGTAGGCAAAAGCTGTAATTCTTATCCAATCCTAATCGCCAAGGGCTAATTTTATTCCTTGAAAGATTCTTCACAATTTTGTTTAGTTGTAATTCATTATTATTAAAATTGTTGAGGAGCAAAATTTTTTATAAAAATAATATCTGTGTGATTGTCAAAATTTTATTGTTATGAGACCTCAAGCAAATAAGATCGCACAGAATCTTTGAGGCAATGAAATCAGATTTTTAGCACTAAAATGGGATAGTAATTGCAGCTTTTACCTGAAATTGAAACTAAAAGACAAAATTCCATATAGATTTGTTAAATGAACAACTTCAACCTTAAATTTTGTTTTAAAGGAATCTCAGATTTTTCCTGGAAAACTCGCGGCTATTAATATTAGGTCTATTTTTGCCGATTCTATAAAAAAAATAATTATAAAGGTTGGAAGAATTTTGAGTTTCGCTGTACGTCCGTTCACATTTTCCATTTATTTAGAAATCCTTTAAGTTCACATTATTCATTAAATCATAGAACGCCAGTTGTATTGAAATATTAATTATAAATTTATGATTCGACGAGAACGCTGTTTCTACAAAAAATTATATTCAAGTAAGTCTTCAAAATTATTTTTGTAATTTCAAGCCTCCAGAAAGATTCGAGAGAAAACAGTCCAAAAAATGGACAGTTTTCACTCAAACAGTTTGCCAAAGATATCATTTTTACATGTATTTTATTATGAAAAATTAGTTATTATTGGAAAGTTCTTCTTCTCAAAAACTCACATTTTTAGACTATACCCATTGAAACAAAATCTATTAACAATTTTCTGAGACATTTTAATAATAACTGAATTTTTATATCAAAATACGTGTCAAAATAATAATTTTTGCAAGTTCTTGAGTGCAAACGGTCAATTTGTTGGTTAGTTTTATTTCAAATTTTTGATATGCAAATTCAAAATGATTAAAAAAATAGAATTAGAAGTTTTAACTTAAACCCATTTTCCTGTCCATTTATTCGGTACATTTAATTCTTTTGAAAATTTAAAATTAAATAAAATTGTTCAATTTATTAGTGGATACCAAGGCCTTCCAGTCATAAAAAAATATCTTCGATAGTTACAGAGTGTCCCTCAATTTTTTTTTAGTCGACGCAGAAAATTGTAATAAAAAAATATTTACATTAAATAGTACAATAAAAAAATATGGGTTTAATTAAAAAATAGAATCTGAAACTTTTTTTCTTTTCTTGAGCCCCTTTTTGACATTTCTTCTTGTTATTAACTTGTACTAAAAATGCATATAAACTAAACGCTACAACTGCAAAAATACTTCAAATTTAATTAGCGGTTTGAGAGATATCGGGTTTTCAAAAAAGTCGGATCTTAAATTTAAAATCCTCTAACACCCTGAATCTTTAACATTTTGAAAAACCACTTTAACCGTAAACTTCACTTAACCAACACTAAAGTTTTACAAAGTTTCGTAAAAATAACTAGACCCCCCTACAACTCTGATATTCTAGAAATGGATTGACCCAATCACTAATAACACTAATTTTAATTTTAAAATTTAGGAGTTTCAAACTAAGGGTTTTAATGTTTAAACAATTTGGTTCGAAAAAGTTAAATATTCAATAAAATAACTTCGAAGACTCTTAAGTTTATAGGGTAGACTCTAAATGAAATACTAAAAACAATAAATTATATATAAAATAAGAAATAAATTATAGGCAATTTTCAAATGAGTTCCTTCAAAATTAAATAATTTTGAATTCGGGATTATCTAGGTTTGTAATTGATTTGCAGCATGGTATTTACATGTTTAAATCTAGATAGGATAATTTTCATCGGGATTAAACATATTTGAATCTGGTTTGGAGCAGGGCTTCCAGGAATTAAGTCGTGTTTAAAATTAGATTGGAACTGGTATTTTATGATATTTAAACATGTTTTAAACTGGTTTAAACAGATTTAAAACACAGTAAATAGATCGTTCTTTCAATCTATATCGACATAATGAAACAAAAGACTGCTTGGATCATTCTGTTGCAGCTCAGAACCTTCAGATTCAGTCTGAAGGAATTCAAACATGTTTGAAATAAGTTTAGAACTGGTTCACATTGAAAGTCTTATCTGTTGCCTATTATCTATAATTTATTATCTATTAGTGATAAATGTATTCAATAATTAGAACAATTACTTCTTTAAGGTCTCGGCTACGGATATGGAGGTCATGGTGCAATCGTTGCTGGTTTAGGACATCATGGAGCAGTATACCATGGGCCATCGCATCATGGTGCAATTATTTCCGGACCAGCAACACATGGTGCTGTTCTGTCTGGACCACATGCCGGAAGTGCTGCCGTTTCTGGTCCCCACGCAGGTGATGTTGTGATTGCTGGTCCTTCTGGCAAAATTACAGCTCATGGCAGTGGTGTTGGAGCCATTCACACTGGTTACGGCCATGGTCATCACTGGTAATCAGAGAAAAGTATTTTAGTAAAATAGAAAACAAAAAAGACTTAAATGTGAATGACTCGCATCACCGCCTTTTCGAACCTTACTAGAGAGGAAATATTTCCTTATCACGACCGAGAATAAAATGCATTTCTTAGTATAATTAAATCATCTTTTTATACATTTTTTTCATTTCGGTTAGTTTTGAACTTGATGCATGTGATTTAAATGAATATTATATATGTATGAGAAATATGGAATTTGTATGAGAAAAATAAACGCGTCTTCTTTGTAACCAAAGTTGTTTAACCTTTTTGTATATGTATCCTAAATATATTTATTTGGAGACGTTAAAATGGTAAATAGAATTAAAAGAAAAATATTTATCTTTGAAATGTTGTACTTTGTGCACAGAGAAAAATTTCTCTACCTACTGACACAAATCTGGAAAGTTTCTAGATATCAGAAGCACGTAATAGTAGTTTGTAAAGGGTAAGGTCACAAGTAGCGTGATTTACCGCAGCATGGTTTGTCAATCGCTTTTTACAACTCGGTCAATTATTTTTATAAACTATGCTCGCCGATATCCTACTATTATCTATTGACATTCAAACACCACATCTAGTCGACCTGATGATCTTTATCATTTTTTTAATGCCACTGAATCATTTTACGAAGCCATTTTCACTTTTATAAACATTGCCATGATGCAGATAAAATAACTCTTTAGGTCTACGATTTCATCTGAAAAAAAATGTCTAGGGGAGCTTCTTTGGCTTGAAGTATGTGATTAATTACCCAAAAAAGCCTCTCAATATTGAACACCCTAAGCCTATTAAAATTATTTGAAACTGGTGCATTAAATCAGTTTTTTTATTGCTTCTTTCCAGAGCATTCTCTGTCTAAAGTAGCCTGAATAAGAATTTAAATGTTCAAAATTTCCGGTAAAACTAAAGAAAATCTGAGGGCATGCGATAGATAGTCTGTCGCATGATCAATTATTATATATTATTATATTTTGGTAAATAGAAATGATTTAATTTAATGAATGCAATAATTTTATTAATTCTATTTTAGCTAGAGCTCTAAGGCCATTTTTTCTCGATATAAAAATTCTATGTACGGATGTTCGTAGTACTTGAAAAGGCGATCAATTTATATTAATCGATTTTTTTTATCAAACAAAAACTACTGGAGTTATAGCATTTACAAAATTTAAAAAAAATGAACATTTTAAGCCAAAAAACGCACGACATAAAAAAAAATCTAGAGGAGAAAAACGTTGATTTTCGAATGCTCTACAATATTGTGATAACAACTTCTTGAATTTTTTTAAAAATCAAAAATTCAAATAATGATCGCACAAAAAATAATGAAAAATCAAAAATTCAATTTTGCGGTCAAACTATGCAAGATATGAAAAAAGATGAGGAGACAAAAATTGTATATATAAAAAATATTTACAAATTTGTTTTGGATCACACAATAATGAAAAATAAAAAATTCCATTTTGCGGTCAAACTAGACAAGATACAAAAAAAAATCAATAAACACAAATTGTGCTTTCAAAAAAGATATGCAAATTTGTTATTATTCACTTTTTTATGTGACGCGTAGTTTTTGTTTGATTTGTAAAAAACTGATTTTTGAAGAAAATAAATTAAATTTTGGACAAACGGCACGAACTACGAAAAAATTATTTAACGAAAATTGTTCACTCAGAAAAGAGCAACAAATTTTTAACTAATCATTTCTTGATAAGATGCATAATTTTTGTTTCAATCGTGAAAAATAACATGAACAACCAAAAAAATTGTTTGGAAAAACGACGCAAGGTACGAAAAAAGATGAATAGATCTAAAAATTTCTTATAAACTTTTGTTATAAAAATGTATTCAAAATAAAAAATTGACATTTTGAACAAATGATACACGCTACAACAACATTTTTTCTAACAAAATTTTTCGCCCTAATTACATTTACAAATTTTCTTAGGACCACTTCACGCTAGGATGCATATTTTTGGTTCAAATCGTAAAAAATAACATTTAACATAAACAAATTAAATGTATGGAAAAACGAAACAAGTTGCAATAAAGTACATAATAACATACTACGTATGTTTTTAATATCGATGCACATTATGAATTGTAATAATATACATTGATTGGAATTATATAAAATTTGCATGGAAGCTGAGGATAAAATTAAATGCAAAATCAGGAACAAATATTAAAGTAACTATGATAGATACAATTCGTAATTTATTTTGCAATATCTAAATAAGCAATCACAGGCCGACGTACATATATAAATGTAATATACATTTGCTATAATAATGTTGAACACATAATGTAAAAAACTTCGCATTTTTGAAAAAATCGAGTGCGAAGCACGAGGTGCGTGATGAGAATGTATTCGTTAAAGTCGAAAGAGCTTTAACAAAAGAGAATTCACAATCACCAAATTACAGTTGTCGATGATTTGACCTTTAATCTCATTTTCTCTGCATCGTAGATGAAATTTGTACTCATATGAGTACTTTATTTCCAGCAAATTTAAAGAAACAAAATGTTCTATTTCTCATACGTCCGAAGTTAGAGCTTCCTGAGGAACACCCTTTTTCATAAAATTTTCTCAGGCATTGAGGTTTTTCGAAATAACTTATTTCTGGTGTATTTCGCGTAAGAGGCGAGAGGGAGTGAAGTTACTAAAATATAAATATTGTATTTTTAATTGTGTATCCATAAATTTTGATAAACTTCAGATTAGCAAAGAGGTTTAAATAGAAATACACACACTATTTTCAATATGAATTGTTTATAGAGCATTTGCAAAACAAGAAACCTTTAAGTTTGGTAGCCATCGGAAGTTGCTCTAAATTATAACTCCTAATCAAAATGTTATTAAATATTTGAATTAAAAAAAATCTGATTACCAAAATAAAAAATACTCAAAAATGTACAACATAATATTATAATACGGCAATTAACAGATGTGCCAGTTCGAAGATAATAATTTAAGAAAGGCACTATCTAGCAAATTGAAATTTTTAAATTTTTGTTTTCAAATTTCGAGCAGAAAACGCATTCTTGAACATTTTGAAAATTCAAACACGCTTACTTCGTTTTATTTGAAAAATTGTTTTTTTTTTAATTTTACAACGTTTGTAATAATGAATAAAAATTCTTCAAATTGTACATTTCACTGAGAAAAATGCATTAGACACTAAATTTCGATTTTAGTTTTTTTTCTCAATTTACTAACAGACAAAGTTTAAAATGCTCCTGGGAAAAACTTATCCGAATCGAATAAATGGATGCAACTCGTGCAGAAAAGTGGCATTAACGACGGCTCAGACTGCGTAATCTCCATCGTTTCATCATCGCAGACGCAGTTGCATTGTGAGAGTGTACTGAACCTCCACAAATTCCCAAAGGTCAGCCACTTGCTATTCGACCGCCTACCAAGTACGAGCAAAGAAGAATACAAAAAATGGGTCGACCGACACGCCTAGAACAAACGAAATCCAATCAATTCCTTATTTTCCCACAAATAGATGTTTTTCTATTTCATCCAGTGACAATAAAATTCATTTTAAATATTATTATTTATTAAAATTTATAGAAATACTAGCAATATTATATGCGCTCTGAACAGCGCGGGGAACATTACAATAATATACAAATATAAAACCAGATTACTATGATTCCAATTTTGAAGTGTGCAATTAAATCACTTTAAAAAAAAGTTTGAAAGGCATTAAGTTTCAAATTTTCCAGAACATTATGTTAAAATAATTAAGGGTTTTTGCTAGTATGTCACGTGAACAATTACATGATTTATATTTGGCGGCTTTACAATTTGAAAGAAATACTTTGCTGAAATTTTGGAAAATGGTTTAAAATATATATGGGCACGTCTGCCTGGCACATTTCAATTTTCATTTTGTTCAAATAGCGCAAGTTTAACCATTTTTTTACTTGGAATGTAACTGAGAACAGGATTTCAGTGCTCTAGCTGAAATTGAATGGCATTATTTAAACAAAACAAAAACTCGAATAAGCGAGGCCAGACGTTTTCTAATGTATTTTTTATCATTTCCCAAAATTTCCGTACACCATTTACATTTTTTAACTAATGAAGTCGCCAAATATAATAACATTTTGAAAGGACCTTGGAAAATTTGAAATCTACTTTAAATATCTGAATTTCACAGTTGTGCAGGCTTTGAATTTAAACTTATTATATTGTGAAATAGTTCAATTCCAAATACATATGTATCAATATTGAATAAGTAATTTTAAATGTTGCATTCCAACATTTTTAATTTTGATATTGTGCCGCAAATTTAAAACGTTAATACACTTTTTGATATTTAAAATGGAACTGTTCAATTTTGAATATATCTAGTTTGAAAATATTCACCCTTCTAGATTTCCATTTTGTGTGCACAATTTTTAATATTCCTCATTTGAAGATCACACAACTTTTCTAATATCTGAAATCATTCTGACTTTTTATATGATGAACTAAAAAGCTCGCTAAGAAGGCTAGTATTCAAAATGTTTAGCTTCTATATTTTTATTTCGCTTAGAAACTGTATTAATTGTAGTAGATTGATACAAAATCTCCCCCATTCCTTTCGCTTCCCTCTTCGCACAATTTCTTTTAATTCTATACTGTCCTTTCCTATCCGATCCTATCCTAACCTCACCCATCCTTACTTTTCTCATCATTTATTTTCTCCCCTTACGCTTCCCCTCTCGTCACCACAACACTCCAATACTTTCCAAACTTATCCTACTTCTCCTCCCCCTACTCCTCTTCCTCATCCCCAATTATACTACCCCCGATTCCCCTACCCTTCACTTCCCCTCACGGGAAAAAATACCACGAACGGATATTCGGATGGACACCAGACCAAAATATAAGGATTTCCGCCCGGGGCTACGAAACCCTAAGAAATTGTGATTGTATTCGATTTTATCGATTTAATTACTTTTAATAAAACCAACATCAACAGTCAAAAAGGTTCAAGGATTATTCTTTATTCGAAGTATTTTTAGTCATCAAAAAATTAAAATCTTATTAACTGAAAAATAAAATGAAAGGAACATAATAAATCTTTAAATATATTTATTTCAAAATATCAATTTTCAATTATAATTATAATTTTTTGTGGTATAATTTAGAAAATTGATTCTAAAGAATTTCAGATATTAGCAATTGAACATTATTTCATTTTACACTTATATGTGTTTCTAAACGTCAAATAATAAAACGAACTTGCAGGAATTGTATAGTTCGATTAAAAAAGGAACCTACATATTGATAATTATTCAAATTTCAGGCATTTACTGTATCACGTTTATAACATAAGGATATAATTTAACACAACTGATAGAATCGTTTCAGTACAATTTCGTCAAATTATTTTGTATTAGACTTATTTGATAGATTTCTTAAACTATCTAATGAAAGTATAGCATTGTTTTCCAAAATATTAAACTGTTTGGTTGTTGCATAAAAAATTAAAATTTGAACATTCCCAGAGCATGATGCAGCAACCGAAGAATCGTACAAATTATTACCTTTATAATATTTTAATGTTACGATATGTTGGAAACCCATATTACTTATTTGAAAGTAATGTAAGATGTTCCAAGAATAAACAGAAAATGCATCAAACCGATGTGTCTGTGCATATAGAGAAAGGGTGGGGGTGCAGTAAAATTAATAAACTGTCGTCTGACCCGCCTCTTATTTTTTTTTTGGCTCATCAAACATTTTTTCGGTAAAAAGGCGCCCCCAAGCATACCTCGCACCCTGCGCCCAGAGACCAAGTCCGCCGTTGCTGTCGTGTGACAAAAAAAAATTTAAAAGCAGAAATAAAAAAACAAAAGCATCTCTGCGAACCCAATTCATTCTGCGAAGGAAGATGATTTATTATTGGTTATTTATTATTACTTATTTATTTTTATCAGTATTATACGCAAAACATTGCATTGACACTTAAAATATTCAAATATAAAAAATGGCTAGGCGTCCTGTTTTAAATTGTATAGTTTAATAATTTCAACAACCAAAAATTGAGAGGCATTGAATTTGGAATGTTCAATTCAGATCATGATTAAATTTAAAATAATTTTATATTGAATGATTTTATTTTCAGACTACTCTTAAAGTATTCAGTTTTGAACGTATTTTCGAAATTCTTTAATAATGCAGGTATTCTATTTAAAGTTTTTACATATTGCAATATTTAAAAAGTTATTCAGGCCTCTAGATCGACATATTGAAAGCCTACAATATTGAACTAATTTGAATGTGAAACTATATACCTTTTGACATTACAGGTTTAAATAATTATTCAACTGAAAATAAGTTTCCGTTATTTTTTTAAATACAAAATATCATTATTTTCAAATGATCTACTTTTCAAAGACTAAAAAATGTAACTAAACCGTTTTCAATGTTTTAATATATGCTTTCAGTTCAAGATTGTTTACTTCTAAACGATTTCAGTTTGAAATAAATACTTTTTTATGTAATAAACTAGGAAATTTAAAATCATGCTTGAAATTAAAAAATGTTAATTGTAATCAATATTAGCAATTTAATTATTTTCACTGAAACTAATATCAGAAGTGAAAAAGGGTAGTGGTTTCTTCGATATTCTGAGTATTGTAAGTCAAAAAAATTAAAAACTTATTAACCGAAAAAGAAAATTAAGGAAACATAGGAAGTAAAATGTCAAATATATTTATTTGAAAAATATTACTTTTCAGTTATTAATTTCACTTTTAGTACAATTTCGAAGATTGATAATTAATCTCAAGAAATTTCATATGTTATAAATTGAATCTTATTTTTTCCACACAAGCCAACAAAAAAATAAGGATAAAAAACAAAAGCATTTTTGTGAACGAACTTGTAAAATGAATATATTAGATGCGAACCTTTGTAGATTATTATTATTAATAATTATTCTGACATTAATTGAATTGATATTCAGCACTCGAATATACTAATGGGAGGTATAGCATTATGCTAATCAGATTTACCTATTTTTCCCTGCAAAAAGTCCTCATTCTCATATCTGATAATTTAATCTAAACAAGTTGATAATAAGTAATTTAATAAATCAATGAGTCACGAATGTCAATTTTCTGCAGTTGATACTCTACTCGATTTCTGAAGGTCATTATTATTATTATATCATTAAGCCGTTTCCCTTTCGGGATAGGCGTGAATTGCTCGGTTGGAAAGTAGTGATGTGT